>NAJQ01000039.1:70710-81943 GCA_005059865.1 Friedmanniomyces simplex
GCTGAGTATAGCAGAATTATGCTCGGCCTCCTCCTGCTGCCTCCTCTGCGCATCCAGTCCACCTTCTATGGTGACGCTATATCCGTATTTCTTCGGCGCGGGGCTATCGCTATCAAACAACTCATCATCCGTCGCCGTGCCGTCTGTAGCCTCGTACTTGGCCAGGAAACTCGGGATCGCGGCATAATCCTCGCTATTGAACGAACTCCCGCCAAAACTCAGCCGCTTCTCGTTCACCTGCTCGGGAGCGAGGTTTCCCACATCCATCAAGGTCGGAGAAGATGGATAGGCCGAGTTGGCAATCGAGTACGCATCAGACTCAGACGGGACACTGCGCGGAGCCGCCTGCTGCTGCTGCTGAACCCCATTCACAATCCCACCACTCCCCGTCCGACTCCTCAGCAACAGCATCTTCCGGCTCATCAACCCCCTCTTCTCCTTCTTCGGCGCCGGCGGCGCGCGCGCATTCTGCTGCTGCTGCTCGGCCGTGCGGTCCTTGAAGTAGCTCAGACTCGGCGTCCGCTTCACCGTCCGCGCGGGCGAGGGCAGCGAGGGAGCAGCGTCGTCGGGGTCGAAGGAGGGCAGGACCATGTCCGGGTTCGTCAGCGTCGGGGAGGGCACCGAGGGCAGCGGTTTCTCGCGGAGGAATTCGAGGGCGGAGATTTGGTGGGCATGGCGGAGGGAGTCGAAACTCATTGCGGACGGGGCGGCGTCGGCGTCTGTCGTGCAAAAGAGATAGCAGGCAAGATGACGGCGGCGTGCAGGTGGCTTTGTACGACCGTTCTGCCCCCAACTTTGGAGGAAGCGGGAGGGCTTGACCAGGTACAAGGCAGTGATTTGCGGACAGCCTTAGCAGGGTTCCCGCTCACCGTCCCCCGTCCGTTCCTTTTGGTTTTGTACCCTGTAGAGTTGCCATTCGCTACACTCACTACACTCTCTGAGTACGAGGCCACATCCAAGCTGTACAGGAGCGAAGTTGACAGGTGGAGGGGGAAAGGTTGATAGGTCTCGCGGGTCTATTCATTGACTTCGAATGGCGCATGCAGGAACACCGGCTAGCGTACTACGCCGATCCTCTAGCGCCCATATCATCAAAATCTCTCTACCGGTAAGGCTGCCGTTGGAATCGGGCATCTTGAAGCAAAGCCGAAAGACAAATGACTGTTAATTCCACTTCCTTCCGCATATACTCGTTCGTAAGTACCAGTACGTGTATTTCGAGAACGATGTGGCGCCCGCTGAGTCCAACCTTCCCGCTACATATCACTCCAGCGGTTGAACAACATCCGATCGCTGCTGATCGCGACTGTGAAGAAGTCGAGCGTGCTGATGAGGGTAGACTTTCGAACCCGCAAGGATAAGCCTGACATCTAGACGGAGAGTGGTAAGAACGCTGACAGGTTCGGTAACGTACTACGATAGCAACCACTGCCCATTGTCCGACTGCTAGACGATATATGATTGGGGGGATGCTCGACGACGAACCCGACTCTCGGCGTGGAAGTCGAAGGTCAGATGCGTCGCCATGTCTTGTTGGAGATGTTAGCTACAGTTTCTAGCCTCCGTTCTTACCGCCCGCCACATTCTCGGGTGCCAAACGCCAATGGGACAGTTCGTGCGCGATTGTGGTTTGTGTTCTTCGGCTATAGTGCCGGTTGACGTCTTGGACCATCAAGCCTCGTCCGACTCTTGACTTTCCGGCGGACGAATGCTGTTTGCGCATCAGCGTCAGCGAATCCTCCGCTTGTAGAGATCTCCGATCTTGGCAGATGGAGGCTTGCCAATTATCAAACGGTAGCAGTCATCAGGGCATTAGGCGTCCGTCCCATCGACATGGCTGCCTTAGCCTTGGCCTTCTCCCGCGAGGTCGGCGCATAGTCATCTATCCTCACGGGGTATTCTGCGGGCGCGAGACTCGTTCCTCCAGAGCGATAGATCCACGTCCCGTGGCAGCAGTCTGACAGCACCGGAGACGTCGGTACCATCGTCTGATCTCACTTCATCTTCTGCGTGATCAACTCACGAATCACCAAGTAGCCTGAGGCCCTCGGAAGTAGCCGGGGAGGTGTTGATCAGCCGGCCGTTCGCAGCCAGGGAGGACGCAAGGTAGCTTTCGAACCCGAAAGGGTTCCACCAGCAGTAAGTGTTGTGTTTGTATCAATGGTAGAAACGTCCATATCATTGTGGGCGCCAGAGGCTTGCCTTCAACTAGATGCTTCGGTCGTTGTCTTCTCGAACGGAGAGATGTGGTCAAGGGGAGATAGTGAAAAGGGCTGCCCAGCGCCTGCATATATGGAAAAGAAGAGCGCAGCCCGCCAGCCTTTTCATGAGGCGAACCCTACCCGGTCTTAGGGAATCCTTGAGATACCGTAGAGGGCCAGGGAGTCTCGAGCTATGGTCATCTTTCTCATATGCGTCTCAATGGCGTGGCCTAGTATCTTCCCCAGGTTGTCGTGGGTTCATTGTCGGGCAATGAGGAGGTGGAATGTCGTAAGCCCGCCTCACACACACGAGGATTGACGTTATACGCCAACAGTGACATGTTCCAGGATCGTTGCTAGTCCTTGAGACACCCAGTGGCGGTCACCCTGAAGCCGATGGCAGTGTGACAGCTAGGTAGATGTTGCTGGTATGATGTACCCGTCTGCGTTATTGCGACGTTGTTGTACCCCTGAAAGCGTTGGTGTTTGAACCGCTGTGCCATTGTTGTGTTGAGCTGTGTTGTCTTGCAGGGTTGACGCGACGGAAGTAGATTGCCAAGGCGAGAGAGCTCTCGGGGATGAGGCCCAAGCTCCCGCCCGCCGTCCCAGCCACCTGCATCTCCAGGGCATCCTGCGCGTTTGAAACAACCGCACGCGATCCCACCACCAAACGCCGTCTTCTCCTGCCCACCACCTCCCACCTCCCACCGCCCTCCCACACCAACACCCACCACCACTGTCGCGTAACATTGCACCCTCCGACCCCGCCAGTAACAAGAAGCCCACCATGTTCGGCCGCCGGGTCGTCGTGTCGCTGCGCTTCCCGCTCCAGCAACGCCGACTCCTGACTCCCTACCCGCCCCAAACAAACGCAGCGTCGCGTGCGGTCCTATGTCAGCCCCGACGCACGTACGCGACACCCGGCCGGCCACGCAATGTCGTCGGCGAGCCGTCCAAGCCGGTGAAGCGGGCTGTGAAGCGGGCCGCCGCCAAAGCGACAACATCCGAGGACTCCCCCGCCAAGCGAAAGATCGAGGAGAAGAAGGAGGCCGCGGCGAAGAAGCCAGCGACCGCTAAGAAGCCCGCGAAACCAAGAAAGGCCGCTGCGCCGGGTGCACCCGCCAAGAAGCGGGCGCCGAGGAAGAAAGCGTTGACGGAGGAGGAGCAGCTGGCCAAAGAGACTAAGCTCCAGCTAGCAAAGGCGGCCAAAGCGGTGAGACTGGGGAGGCAGGAGATGTCAAGTCTCAAGAAGGCGGCCTTGAAACCACCCGCGATCGCCATCTCAAACGCATTCCTCGTCTTCGCGACAGAGAGGGCGAAGAAGTCGGACTCGCTCCGCACGAAAGGAGACGGCCAGAGGCAACGGTTGTCTGAGCAGAGCCGAGCGACCGGGAAGGCGTGGCAGCAATGCTCCCCCGCCGAGGTAGAGGTAAGATGATGTCTCCCCTCGACTCCCTCACTCCCGCTCCGCCAACTAACACCGACTCACCAACCAAGCACTACAACCACCTCGCCCGCACGGCCCGCGAAACCTCCCAAGCCGAATACAAGCGCTGGGTCCTCTCCCACCCCCCGGAGCAGATCGAGGCGGCCAACCGGGCGCGCCAGCAGCTGCGCCGCAAACTGCCCCAGAAGGGCAAGCGGGGATGGCCGCCGATCCAGGATGAGCGGGCCGCCCGGACCCCGCTCTCGGCGTTCTTGCAGTTCAGCACCAACCGCCATGCCAGCGGCGATTTCAACAACATCGCCGTGCCCGAGTGCGCGAAGCTGATTGGGCAGGAGTGGAAAGCGTTGAGTGGGGAGGAGAAGCAGGTACGTGCGGTCCCGCGATTCGTGCGCGGTTTAGTGGTGCAACTGTGCTGACATTGTTTGTGTAGAAGTACAAAGCCCTAGAGAAGGAAGACGTGGCGCGCTACACGGACGAGTACACCAGCGTGTACGGCCACGGCCCGCGCAGCTTGAGAGGTACCCAGGCGCAGCCGTCACAGCCACAAGCCGCGGCGGCTGCTGCGTAGACCGCTCTCTCTCTCTCTCAATCTCCACAAGGCGGCAATCGTCTGGCGCAACCGTCTTCGACTTTGGGGTCCGTTCGCATGCCGGCCCACTTCTGGAAAACACCCGCGAGGGCTTCTGTGGGGTAGGCGCAGGCAGGCAGGGCGTTTGTAGCTGCTGGTGACGGTGCTGGGCGGTGTAACTTACTTAGCTACATCCCTTACTTTTTGCCTTGGGGTGGCGGCGCGGGTGTGTATGAGCGGGAAGGCGGGGAAAGCGCTGTGAGGGTCCTGGCGACCTCTGGGCGAGCGAGCAGGGGGGGTTGGGGGGCGTACGTTGCTGTGTCGGTGGGGCGTTTCGATGTAGTCTGTCGTACTTAATGACAGCGAGGGGAAGTAGGGTATGTAGGGTGTGTACAGATACTACGGTATAGCGTTTTTTTGTTCTCTCCAGATCACGAGTATAGCAGGGTTTGTGGATGTTTTTGATCTAGGGGTTTCAACATAATATCCTAGGACTCCAATTTTTCGTTGGGGAGGCGGCTTTTGGGGCGAGGATATCTTGAGCCCAGGGGAAAGGTGGGCGGCGTATATGAGTACGCATGGTACACAGGCAAGAGCGTGACATTGTGCGAAAAGGGTGTTGCAAGCACTGGTCCATCAGGAACACAAATATCCATATACATCTATATATTCTCACGCCCAATCGCACCGGACCTTGAAATAGACTAAAATCACACACACACACAACGTCAGCCAAACCAATTTCTTTCAACCCTGGGAAGAGCTTCACAATGTAACCAGGATGGGTGGGGGGCGGTGCACTTACTGGTATCCTCACTCCCATCGATATATACACACGTCTTATTCGTGCCCATCTCCGGATCGGCGAAACAGTTCACCTGGTCCGCGGCGAGGCCGTCGCACTCGAAGGAGCCCGGCGCCTCCGCGGTGCCGGTGTAGACGCAGTTTTTCTGGCCGGAGACGGAGCCGCCGATTTTGAAGGTGCCGGAGGGGTAGGGGACGGGGTCTTTGCGGGGGTCGAAATTTTCGGGCGCGCCGAGGGTGTCTATGGTGCTGGGTGGTTGGGGGTGGAGAGGGTTAGTGGGAGATGTGGAAGGATCTAGAGGGGGGGGGATGCGGGGGGGGGGTTGGCTTACTCGTCGCAGATGTTGTATTCACTGTTCTCGGGGGGGCTGTAGGCGTACCTGGGAGGGAAGGGTGTTAGTGTGTGGCGAAAACGGGAGGGTGTGGCTCTTATAGAGGAAGACGTTACCAGTAGTTGTACGTCAGCGCATCGTACTCCGACTGGTCCAAGTGCATCATGAACCTCGCAGTAGGCGACGGCGCAGCAGTCGACGTGGGCGTCGGAGGCAGCTGCGTGCTCACCACAATCGTCGTGCTGCTCCCGACCGCACATTGCAGGTAGGTAGTTCCGTCTCCACCATCGACTGTGTTGATACCCGCGGTCCAGCCTCCATTGCACGTGCAGACATTCCCGCCTGCGATCGTGACCCCACTGAGTGTCGCGGGAGCAGCGCTGGAGATAGCGCAAGAGGTTATGGGGGGGGCGATGGTGCTCATGATGAAAGTGGACGAGCCGCCGACGGCGCACTCGAGCTCGTAGTTGCCGTCGGCCAGCGAGACGGTGTTGACGCCTGCGATCCAGCCGTCGTTGCACGCGCACACGGTCGTACCTGGGATGACGGTGGAGTCGAGGGTGATGGCGGTCTCGGTTGAAAGCGTGCAGGATGTGATCGCGGGGGCGCTGGTGATTGTTGCAGAGGTCGTGGCGTTGATGCCAACAGTGCTTGTAGATGAGGCGAGAGAGCCCGTGATGCTTGCGGAGGCGCTGGAAGTCGAGGCTGGTGAGGTTGTGTTTGCGTTGGTGGTGGTCAACGCGGAGGAAGACGCCACTAAGCTGGACGAGGTAGAGACAGACGAGGATGCGGTCGAGTTTGACGATACAGCGATGGACGAAGATGCGGCCGAACTAGAAGAAGAGTCCGTAGCGGATGTTGTCGTAGAGTTCGCGGACGTACTAAGAGAAGCGTAGTTGCCAGTCCAGATACTGCCTATCGGGCCGCTGCCTCCGATATACGTGGTACCCATTGGCGCGAGTGAGCAGGAGCTGGTCGTCACCGATGTGCTCGTTGTGCCCGTGAGACTGCAACCGACAGTCGTGATACAGGTCGTGGTGTAGCAGGTCTGCGAAGCGTTCGCGGCAGTGACGCTGCAGGCGACACCACAATCACTCACGGTGGTGGACTGCGTACAGCTCTCACTGCTGGAGGAGCTGGTGCCGGAGGAAGTGGAGCCGGAGCTGGAGGAGCCGGAGCTGGACGCACTGTCGCTCGCGGACGCGCTTGTGGCAGTCTCGGTTGGCTTGTCCGTCGTTTGCGAACTCTCCGGCGGGCCATCGTTCACCGGAGGCGTATCGCATTCGGGTCCAATACAAGGGAAGTGGAATGACGGCAGCTCTGGGAGGTCTGGCCATTCGAAGTCGACGTCGGGTATTTCCGGAGCGTCCCATACTACTATCGGGGCGCAGTCGAGGCAGGGAAGAATGATAGGTACAACGGTCGTGGACGAGTCCGAGCCTGTCGTGGTCAACCATTCGTTTCCGGTGATTGACACAGAGTACGCTTCGGTAGATAGGCTCGGCGGCTGTGTGGTCATAGTAGAAGTAGGCGTAGCCGATGTGGATGCGGATGCGGATGCCGAAGCGACAGTCGTTTCAACGATGGCCGTAGTCTGACCGGGTGCGATCGTGGCGGTAGTCCCGTCGATGATGATGTTGCTTGACGCCAAGGATACCGTTTCAGAGGCATCCGTGAACGCTGCATCACCGACGACGATGGTGCTGCTGCGGTCGACAACCACCGCCGAGGCATTGAGACCGACGATGATGAAACTTCCGACGTCGACGGCGGTAGAGCTGAGGCTGGAGCTGGAACTGCTTGGCGTGGAGGTTGTCGTCTCAGGCGAACTTGGAGCGACCGATGCAGAAGTCGATGGTGAAGTACTGGCTGCGGTCCCGGACAATCCCGGTGAGGTCGTATTACCAGGGATGGTTACAATCGCCGTCGAGGAGCTGGACGAGGACGTGAGAGACGTTGAGGTGGTGTCTGCAGAGCTCGGGCTACTGGCTGCGGTCCCGGACGAAACCGGTGAGGTCGTGTTACCAGAGACGGTCACTATCGCCGTCGAGGAGCTGGATAAGGACGGGACAGACGTTGAGGTGGTGTCGCTTGTAAACGCACTCGAGTCGGATGAGGAGCCTCCAGTCGTAAGTGGCGAAGTGGTAGCATTTTGAGGCAGAGTCGCTGGTAGTGAAGAGCTGCCGGAGCTCGAAATGCCCGTGGAGGACGTAGTCACAGCCTCGGACGAAGAACTGGAAGAATTAAGAGTGGACGTCGACGTCGAGGTGATGTTGCTCGAATTGCTGATTCCGCTGGATCCGGTCTGAGCGACAACAGCCAAGGGGACAAGGAGCGACAGAAAGATATGAGTGAGCGACATCTTTGCCAGGGAACGAACGATGGCGAGAGGAACAGATTCTTGACGGTCACGAATGCAAAACAATAATGAGGAGGAGTCGAGGGGGCTGCCAGCACCATACCGCTCGGATATACTGTCTTCAGGTCGCAGGCCATGTCGACGAGGCTGTGTCTCATCTCCTCTCCCTCCAACTCGCCGTTAGCCGGAACGCAAATAACCGTTGTGCGACTCTGATACCCAACATTGCCGCACGACTCACGAGGCGACGCAGCGTGGCGATGATCACCTCTCCGTCTGGACTCTGCAATTTCGCAAGCCGCATGCAAGATGAAGAGGAGGCTTGTAGGAAGGAGGATCAAGCGCGCGCGAGGCTCGGTGACAATGAACGTTGCCGGTCGTCTCCGTTGCACCGATTCTTGTCGTGCTCTGGTATAGCGCGATATGACTTTCTGGAAGCGTATAGGTCTCAGAGATGCTAGATACCTTGAGGGATTAGCTAGAGACTACACTCTTCTCGATAGCAGCGAATAGGCGTTGAGCTAGCGTATTTACCTGCAGATGAATAATATAGTGTCTTATGGTCGAGAGTCTCGAGAGTCGGGACTCTGTCGGCAACGTTTATTGTCACCAAGCCTTGCCGATCCTGCAGGAACACGAAGTTGCCGACGGGCCTTGCGGCAGGAACCGTACGGTAGGATTCTAAAGCTTGTCCTTCCAATCACTCCGTCTCCTTTTTGACTCTCAATCTTCTAACCAACATGTGGGCGCATCGTTTCACAATGGATCGCCAACAGCACAGCCGTTGTTGGTGTCCACCTCGTGGCACGTCCCAATCTCGATTCGCGACATGCGTTGCCGGCGCCCGCCGTACAGACAACCCTATTATTCCCATATCAACCACGCCCCCCGCGCGAAAGACGGCCTTGAAGGTCAAGTAGCTACATTGTTTTCTCTCCCTCCCCTTGCGTATATCTCACTACCTTCGTTGAAGCAACATGGCGCTCCGGATGTCGTTCATCTATGTTGCCCTTCTAGCCCTTCTGTTGACCCTGGTCAAGTGTCGCGAGTCCTACCCCTACAGACCGTAAGTCGCGGCAGCATCAAGCCATTCCCCAGAAGACGAGCAGCATCAAGCCATCCCTCAGAAGACGACGCTGATATCTGTAGCCTTGACGGATTTCTGAAACTCCGGGACGACACACCGCCCGACTACGACCCTTCTGAGGACCCGCCAGCATGCTTCACGCTCTGCGGAGTCGTTGCCATCGACAGCAATGCAAAGCGCAGCCTCTGCATGCGAGGCTCCGTGACATGTGCGGCCCTCGAAGAACGCAGCCTTGGCATGATCCTGTCGGGCGACGGCGACAATTCCACAGACCAATTTGATCTGGCCAAGAGGGTACTACCCGGCGTGGATGGCAACACTGTCGATCAGTACATGGTCGACATCACGGACGGAAATGCGCCCGCCGGCACGGCTACGCAGTATTTCGTCTGGGACAACACAAGTCGGTCTCTTGTGTCCCCTTCTCAGCGTCAACTTCTAACCATTGGTAGACCCCAACCGACACGACGACGGCTTGAATACTGCGATGTGGCAGCCGTTTGGTACGACGCCGTTCAACATGGTCACAAAGTACATACATGGCTGCACTGTGATATGCGTCTGGTCCCGCAAAGGCGTGTGGTGTTCTCACTACTGGCAATATAAAGCAATGAGTAAGGCGGTAGGATATCCTAGCCCGAACTTCAACCTGCAGCTGCTCAACGCCATCCTTGGTACGGGCACGAACCAAGTCGCTGGGCCCACTCTTGCTTCTCTGGCAGCCCAGTTCACAATCTCGGCTACCGATCCCGATGCCCAAAAGAACAGGGTGTACGCAGCCATCATGTCGCCACGGAGATGGAACGGAGGCCCGGGCTCTTTCCAGTATGCCACGAGGATCAATCAGATCAAAGCAGCTATCAACCGGGTCATTCCAGCGCTGGCCGTGGCTGATATTGCCGCCTACGACTACGTGCCCGTGGATGCAGCGCCGCACGAAGAGGACGAACCAGCCACAGACCTTGACTCTACCGCTCGAGGGCGCGTCGCCTTCCAATACGACCCGAACGCTGATGGGCAGGGGAGCAAGGGTACTCGGCTTTTGTATGAGCGCGGTGACCAGCCTGGTAAGAATCTTTTCGAGGACATCTGGACGCAGAATCCTTCTTAGATAGAGATACGAGCGGTATCGTACGCTTGCTGTACATAACCGCTGGGCATACGCATGTCTGGACGGTTGTTTTTGACGTCAATATCTCTGGCGATTTGAGGCTCACAGACACGATGGTTTCCTGAATGCAGGTCTACGAGCTATCACAAGACTCAATTTAATTGCGTCAAGACCTTGTCCTTCTAACAACCAGCCGGTACCTGTCGAGCGCTGGCAATGATCTCAAAGACAGCATAGGCCGAGATACTTCCCCCAGCCTTTGCGCCGCCTTGCTCTCTTGCTGAAGTGGAGAGATCCTTCAATCACATCATCGTCAATCCCCATCGGTGTAGTTGTAGAATTGTTACAGTTGAGCGCGATCGACCTGTTTCGTGATCAACGTTTCTGCCGTGTTTGACTAGAGCAAGGTGAGGTTTGTTGTGTAATGGATCGCCAAATTGACTGTGTACAAGCATATGGAAGATATCTACGTAGCAGTAAGAACCAGATGAAAGGTTCTCACCTGCTTAGTCACATAACTGTCACCTAACTCTTAGCAGTAACATGATGCTCATATTACAACACTTCCCCTAAGCATATGCGCTGCCTAGTAACCGCTAGCATTACTTAATCTGTGAATAACTAGCATTACTTGATTAGTGCAGGTAACCTATTCACTTGTAAAAGCCCTTAGCTATATGCCTTATTCTAGAGGCATAAAAGGGTACTAAACTTCCTCTTTAAACCTGATCCTTTACATTAACATCCACTCCCCTAAGTGCATTATCTTTGCATTAAACAACACTTTCTTAGCAATACTATCATTAATTACCTAGGTAGGTACCTTAATGTTCTATGCTTTGCTAATGCTGATTATGCCTGTTAGCCTCTCTAATTATCATAACTAATGTTTAAGGCCCTATGCAAGGAAGCAGTATAGCTACTAGTACTAGTAGTTAGCCTCCTAAGAAGCCTAGTAGTAGTAGTAGTAGTCTAGGACTAGGAAAGAGAGCTTAGAGGCAGAGTGTAATCGATACTATTAAGGAGGCTTAGAGGCAGCTAGACAAACTATTCAATAGCAGGAATGCTAAGATCAAAGTTACTAAGCTAAACCTAGGCTAGCTTAAAGTTATCTTTAGGGCTATAGATGCTAGAGGCAAAATTACAGTCTCCTAGAAGCCCGGTCTAGTTATGAAATCGACAATACCTAGAAGTATCCTAGGAACTAGGGACGGGGCGGAGGACAGAGGAAGGGCAACTACTAGGCCTAGGGTAAAAAGCGAGAAGGACTAAAGTGCTATAACTATTAGAAGACAGGATACTACGCACGAGACTACCGTAGCCG
>NAJQ01000390.1:0-27192 GCA_005059865.1 Friedmanniomyces simplex
AATGCGCCATGCCTACACCATAGTCAGCAGACGCTTTAGGCCACATCCATACACTCACTTACACAGTAGCAAAGTGATTCCGACTAGTATGCTCCCCCGCAAAACTCAGCACCGCCGCGCCCTTCCCATCAACCACCGGCCGCTGGAACTCCTGCCGGTGCTGGACCTCCGACAGCCCAGTAATCATATGACTGTAGCTTCCCCGCGAATACTCGTCCTGCGCCCACCGCGTGACATGCACGGCTTCGGGCTTCGGCGGCGCGCGGCCCAGCCAGCTCGTCAGCGCACGGTGCAGCATGCCGCCTGCTTGCTCGTTGGTCATGGCTTCAACTCGTGTGGCGTTGGCGCAGGAGACGAAGCAGGAAAGGACTGGGAAGCCGGTGAGGCTGTGGAGGTTGATGAGGGAGAGGCTGCAGAGGCCAGAGGTTACGGCGCCGTCGCGGTGGATTGCGAGGCCGGGGAGTTCGTCTGTGAAGCCTGAGAAGGAGTCGAGGGCTGCGTTGATCACTTCTTCGTCGTCGGTGGTGGCATTGAGTTTCGAGTCGGCGGGTGGTTCTGCGAAGCCTTTTCTGAGGATCGATATGTATGGTTCTTCGGTCCACCAAGGAGAGTTGTAGACGAGGAAGATCTTGTCAAGGGTGCCGAATCCAAGGTCTTCGATTGCCTTCTGTTTCTCGGATGGCAGCGCGGGTGAGAATAGTGGTTTCGCTGAACGGTCTTGACTCTGATGATGCTGGAGCACGCCCAACGGCAGACTGCATACGACGTGTTTCGCCGTATACGTAGCGCCTACTGTCTCTACCTCAACAGAGTCAGTTTTCCACCTTATCTGCTTGACCTCCTTGCCCGTCTGTACGATTCCAGCACTCATCAGCTCCTTTGCCACCTCGTCAATGATAGCGATATATCCATCTTGCAAGAACACCTGATCACCTTCAAAATCATCAAGCGCGAACTCCAGCAAACTCATGCCAGCCTGACCTTGCGGATGCTCGGCCGACTGGGCAGCCAGTGGAGCAGCCTCCATATTCTCGATGAACTGCGGCGTGCCGCTGACAGTGCTATGGTACTCCTCGGGCAGATCGTCGAAGGCGTCTTTCAAGGCCTGGGATCGGGTGATGGCCTGTAGCATGGTGGTCCGCTTTGCCTCTGCTGGTGGGGTCGTCTCGGCGAGTCCGTGCAAAGAACCAACGAGACCCCATATAGAGGCTGTCAGGGTGCCTGCTATTTCTCCAGGAATGACCAAGTCGCCGCCAGCTTCGTGACATGATGTGTCGTGTTGCTGTGCGGGAGGCTGAGCGTCCACTCGGATCCACCCACCCTCCTCTGCCGCTTCTTGCTCCGGAGCGACGACAGACTTCTTGCGCTCAGACTCGGGATGTCGAAACGCCACTCGCCCTCCCAGCTCCCTGTACTTCTTGTGCGGCAGAACATCCATCAGCGGATTCCGC
The DNA here is from genome assembly GCA_005059865.1 of Friedmanniomyces simplex. NCBI lineage: Eukaryota > Fungi > Ascomycota > Dothideomycetes > Mycosphaerellales > Teratosphaeriaceae > Friedmanniomyces > Friedmanniomyces simplex. The sequence goes on from NAJQ01000390.1 coordinate 1,452, forward strand.
TTCTCCGTCGTCCCGACGCCATGGATCCAGTTCGCTCCAGTGTCCAAGCGACTGCCATTGACGTTTATGGAGCCGATGCGGCCGCCTATGCGATCTCGAGCTTCCATAACCAGCAAGCGGCCCTTCTGTTTGTAGTAATCGTGCTGGAAGAGCCGAGAGGCGCAGGCGAGGCCGGACATGCCGGCTCCGATGACGATCGTGTCATAGTCTACTTTGCGATTGCGAGTGGCGGTCGCCATGTGGTGTATCAAGGAGCTTCGCATACAACCTGGAAGGCGGGTCGGTACTGGCCGGATAGATCTTGTCCCAATATAACGCACTAGGTCACCGAAATTGGCTGGTCTGATGGGTCTCGCGTCAAATCGTTGGTGGTCGACTGCGTATAGCTCCGACTGTGGCGAAGAGCGAGTCGATGTCGTTTTACTCTTCCATAAAGGTGAACAACAGAGAGGTCGCTTTGTACTGACGGATGTCAGGATTGGTCCGTCGCTTCTGAGCTATTGAACGTTACTGCATCCTGCTGTGAATTGATTAATCAGGCCATCTTCAGGGCCGCCGGGCAAAGGTGAAGTCGAACGATGCCAGTGAGACGTCATCGCCGAATCGCGTCAACGCGATCCAAACGCGTTTCACCATCACTTGCCGAACCACATGCATCTCCCACCATGAACGACTACGAAATCCGTCGCCTCGACAAGATCAAGGCGAATCAAGCTCTACTCGCCGAGCTCGACATCAAACCCATCACATCCAAAACGACCCGCCATGACGGCATCAAGCCGCCAGCAGCGAAACGACGCAAAGTCCTCGAGCAGTCTGCCCCATTCCGAACCTCTGCCCGTATCGCGGCCGTACCCGTGAAGCCAACGTACAACGACCAGCCGAGCATCAAAGCCGTCACGCTCCCGCACTCAGCACCGCGCAAGACGAAAGCGAGCAAGCACGAGCTCGGCTCCTCCCGGCATGCAGACAAGACCGAGCCACTATTACCCGTACACGACGTCGAGAGCATCCGAGCAGGCTGGACAGCATGGGAACCCGTTGGCGACGCACCCACGCGAGACGAAGCAACCAAAACATTCCACTTCGCCGACTTCCCGGACTTCGCGCCCAATAAGTCGCCCGCGGAGGTGCTGCGCGAAGGGTGTTTCGGCGGGAGCTACTACCGCCCCCTCCGCTCCCGCAAACTCGGCATCGTGATCGAAGAGGACTGGCGAGAAGTACCGGCCGAATGGCTAGAAGGCCTGGAGATCTCCCGCCACCTCACCTCCCCCGCGTACAACGCAGACGTGAACAAATACAAAGTCCCCTGCGGGCAGAGCATCGAAGAATGGGAGGCCGCGGGCTGGATCTCCCACGCCCACGACGTGCGCGGGTGGTTTCAATGGTACACGCGCTTCTACCGCGGTCGACGCTGTGATGACGATGAGAGGCAGGTGAGTCGGTGGAGGAAGTGCGTGGGTGTGAGGGGTCGGTGGAGGGGGATGCTGTTGAAGCGGTACTTGGCGGCGGGCGTAAGGGAGGTGTTTGATGATGGGGCGGAGGAGGAGGCGGCGGAGGTGAGTCCGGTCATGCATCAGACGTGTCATCATTGGGCTTTCGAGGTGCGGCAGGAGCATTTGGATGGGCTGTGGGCGGGTGGTGGAGGGTGAGAAAGTTTATGAAGGAAGTTTATGAAGGCTTGGCGCCGTGTGAATACGCTACCCCATGACTGCTGACCTCCCTCTGCTGCTTGATTGCATGTCTCGTGGAGAGCTTCTCAAACCAACCTCAAGTAACACTGGGATGCTGACCAAAACAGTACATGGCTTCATGCTTGTCTCGTATGCCTCATCCACCAGTGAGGACATTGATCCGCTCTGGTTTGATATTAATACTAATACTCGCAACTGCTCCTCGAGTTTCACAATCAACTGAAGCTGTCAAATCAAACCATTTTACACACAGCCTCACCACAGCAGAAACAAGACCAACAGCCCAATCAACATACCCCAGCACTTACAACAGCCATAGCCTACACGAAATTCGTCGTCCCCGGCATCTTCCTTCTAGCCACCCCGCCCCTGGCCCTCGGTCTCCCGATCTTCTACCTCACCATCTGCGCCTTCGCTCTACTCTGGTTCTTCACCTTTCCAGGGTACAGAGTGCCCTCGAATCGACAAGACTGGATGATCCAAACCAACGTATGCCTATGCATCCTCGACCCCACAGTAGCCTTCCTCCACGCCCTCGCCTACCATCGAGACCTCCGGGCTTCCCAACCACCCGTCATCCACGCCATCTGCGTTGCGATGAAGCTTCGGGACCTCGTGCCCGGCATCCGATTGATGCGAACACTCGCCTCACGACAACTGCCCCGGAAATGGTGGAGCAACCTTTCCCGCGGCGCGCTCGCCGACAATGTAGGAGCTGTTTGGCACGCCTTCTGGTTCGTCGTCAATATTGGCAGTCTACACCGGGCGTTTCCGGGATGGTCGCTGCTGGACGTCGCGACGGGCGGGGGACTCGGGTTGAGTTCGGGGACCGCGGCTGTCATGTGGGCGTCGGGAGTACTGTCGATGGTTGATGTGGCCACGGGCGGGAGAGTAGAGCCGGCATTGTTATTGCAGACGGCAGTGCGGATGCGGCAATGCTTGTGGAACTGGTGAGAACGTGGTGGGCGCGAGGCGGAACGAATGGTCAGGTGGATGTGGTGCGCGGGTGGTGACTGCAGATTAGCTACCTTTTGTGACAGAGGTGATGCTGGGCGGGAGTCAACCTTTGCGTTGCCGCCGGCGATTGTGAACATCGCGGCGTATGATTGTACCATTAAGCGGTATCTTGAGAGTTTGAGGCTGTATATTGTATGTCACCGGCCGGTGGTGGTTACCTCATCTACTGCTCGTATTCCGTCGTATCCCAGACCGTCATGACCTGGATTCCAGATATGCATCGCATTCATAATTGCGCTCCCATCGCTGCCTGTCATTCCTTCAACCTCGCCTGCACCCCTGGTTCACGTGTCAGGCGTTCCGCACCAATAGCGTGGCAAATGTAAGCTTCCTGACCATCGCTGCAGGTCCAGGGAGCGTCCTCAGCTACTACAGTCTTGCAATCCCGGGCACCAGCAGATCCATTGAGCGCAAGAGTAGTATGTCAGGGGGGCATATACCCAAGAGGTCAGTGCTGATATGGTCCAGGGTCGTTGCCAACGCGAGTGGGCTTTCCTCATGCATGCGGGCCAAGACGTTGTTGCCGTCGAGCTGAAAGAGCCAAGTCTGAACAGCCTGAACAGCATTGATGACTGTCTTCTTTCGCAAGGCTGAGGCCGGAGGGTGGTCAGAGTGTTGTTGTGCAACAGAGCCAGATGCACCTCGCCGCCGCGAACACATGGAGTGCACGTGCGGTCCGGGACAGCCGGACGAGCCGCCGGCATCTCGCATCTCGCATGCGCTTCGAGCCCCACAACACCAATGGCACAACCCTGAAGACGATAACAAGGGTTGATCGGGCGGGTTTGCCTCTTCTTCTGTTTGTGGTGACTTGTTCACTTGCCCGTATAGAGCACGGGGGTTACTCTTCACAGGTTTCATGGGACGCACAGGATGAGGGCGGGGAGACCCCGCCGCCGCCGCACCCGTCACCACCACCACCCGCCTCTCGGTAGGAGGACCCGTGCACGAGCTGAAGCGGCCGTCAGTGAAACGGTGTTGGTTTGATAAAGGGGCTAGCCTTGGACATCGCCATCGCGCCGTGCCGTAACTATATGGCGATTAATCCCACCTCCACCCTTCATCTATCCAGTGGCCCGCATCAACCTCTCAAAGTTACCGTTGCCGTGTCGCTCTTATACAAGAAATATCATTGCTAGCGCTGCCACTGGATCCACTTACTGCCAACCTCACGTGGCCCCTACATGGCATAGGGGACGTGAAGAAAAGCTGGCGGATCAACGTAAACGGCGCAGCGTGGGCGCCGCCTTCATCAAACGCCTCACCCGAGACACCAAGGACCTGGACCTCCGCGATCTGGACACCATGGCCACGCACCCGGACGACAAGGTTGACTCCGCATCTATCAGCAGTGAGGGCCCCGCGGAGGTCTGCGAAGACGATCGATGTGGCGGATCGCAGCATCCGGTCTGGCATTGTGTGGACTGCGATAGCTCGTATTGCAGGTGGGTTCAGTCACGACTGCGCTCGGCGACTTTATGCTGAAGCTGTCCCGTACTGTACAGTGATTGTTGGCCTCGTCAAGGACCGCACAAGCCTAACAAGAAGGGCCGAGACGGTAAGACGGAATGGCACGACCAATGCGCGAGACATTCATGGGCTAACACCATTCGCTCTGGGAAGGCGTGCCGCACGAGAAGACTAACCCACATGTCGTCCGACGACTCAAGGAGACCCTGAACCCGACGAGGAAACCAGAGGAAATCCAGAAGCTGCACGAGCAGGATGCTTCCACGAAATGGTTCGGTGTCGCCCGCGACCTTACCGGACGGCCCAATTTCGAAGATTACGGCCGCTATGCCTCCCTCATGTCGAGCATCTCGCCCATCGAAGGCCTCGGCAACCGGTATCCGCAGCTTGTATCCTTCATCGGAGTCACGAACGCCGGGAAATCGAGTCTAATTAAAATGCTGGTCAACCACGATGTGGATGGCGTCGACCTTGGGAACCGGGCCCTGTTCCCTTCGCCCGTGGTGGGGAGCGTAGTGAACGATACGCTGCCCACTTCCGGCGACGTCCATCTGTACGCCGATCCTGCCACGCATGCTGAGCAGCTACCGATGCTCTTCGCCGATTGCGAGGGTTTCGAAGGTGGTGAGAGGACGCCCCTGGGTGCCCGCTCCCGTCGAAGAGCACGCTCCGACCCTACACGGGAAGACTTCGCCAAGCCCGGCAACGTGCACTCGCGGCCCATCGAGTGGGCCAACACCGAAGCCACGCGGCAGCGCGAATTCGCAGTCACAGCGCTCTACCCGCGGCTGCTCTACACTTTCTCCGACTGCGTCGTCTTCGTCCTCCGCAACGCCAAGACCTTCCAGTCCGCCGTGCTCACGAAGCTCCTTGACTGGGGCGTCGCCGCGCTGGAGAAATCCATCAACCAGCCCGCGCTTCCCCACTGCGTCGTCGCGCTCAACGGCACCGACCCAGGCGTCGACGAGCGCGAATGGGACATCAACTTCGCCACGCAGAGCCTCCTCTCCTCCGTCAAGGGCGCCCTCGACTACGTGGAGGGCGTGCCGCGCTTCCGCGAGCTGGCCGAGCACTGGCGCGCTCTGGGCAAGCACATCTACACCGTCGAGGACCTGATCTTGCGGTACTACAGCTCCTTTAAAGTCATCCGCATCCCGAGTAAGCCGCGGTATATGACGATCAATGAGCAGATTGGGAAGCTGCATTTGATGATCAAGAGTAATTGCGAGGAGTCGTTTCGGGCTAAGAGGCGGGCGAGGATGCTTACGAATGCGGATGAGCTTAATGTTTATTTGCAGGTACGTTCACCTTTTTTGCTGTGTATGATTGTCCGCTTCGATGTACAGTCGAGAGCTTCACTGACCCCGATGGCTTGCTCAGAGCGGCTTCGACCACTTCACGACGCACCTCAACGTCCCCTTCAACTTCATGCAGATCTCCCTGCTCCGCAACCCCATCCCTAACGATTTCGGCGGCCACATCCTCCAGCTCTGCACCACCATTAGCTCCCAGCAACCCAACCACCAGCCCGGCCGCGTGGCGTGGATGTTCGAGAAGCTGAGCGTCATGCTGGCCTCCTGTGTGCTCCTGGACTGCGCGCGGTTCCGGAAGGGACGGGTGGATGAGCTGTTTTTGAATTATGAGAAGTTCTTTGATTTCGCGATGGGGGAGTACTTGGAGCTGCATTATCCTTGCTCGTTTGTGAGTGCGGATGGGACGAGGCAGTGTATGTTGGTTAAGGCTCGGCATCAACCGAAAGGTACGTTCGCGGTGCTAGCGTTGGAAGCCGACAGTCGCTTGGCTTGGCGAAACCTCCTTGTTCTCAGTGGAAAGTTCAATGTGCAGCTTGATCTCACCGAAGACTCTGCATATCGAGTCGTCACGCATAGCTACTGCAGCCTTGCCAGTTACAGCTCCTCATGCTAACGTATTGCAGGCCACCAAGACGAGAAGGGCATCATCGCTGCCGGTGACTACCAAGCCGCATTTGACTCTGCCTTCACGCATCAGTGGAAAGCGCAATTACGTGCGGCGATCGAGGGCATACATCGCGATTTCTCGTACGAGCTGGAGCAGGCATCGCATGAAGATACGCAGGCGATACCCGAGGAGAGCATAGCTCTTGAGCTACATGGCGAATATCTGAATCAATTCTTCGAGGCTGTTGGACCTGCTGCGGCGATATGCAGTCATGCCACTTGTTTCTGTTGCTTGATGGATGTCCCTGAGGTACGTAGAGCTTTCGTTGCAGTTCAAGGTTTTCCATGCCTGGACGGACTTCTGCGCCCTGTGGCCCACTGACACCGAGAACAACAGCACCCGCTACCGTGTGGCCACATACTTTGCACAGCGTGCATCAAAGCCTACGGCAAGGCCAGCAAATCTTCGGTAACGCTCCCATGCTGTCCGCTGCACCGCGAAGCTACAAGGTGGGCCAAGCCTGCCATCCTGAAGTTCAAGCCCACCGGCGCCGGCGTGCGCATCCTGTCGCTTGACGGAGGCGGCATCCGCGGCATCGTTCAGCTGGAGGTCCTTCGCGCCATCGAACAAGCCATTGGAGGCTTCCTTCCCGTCCAATCATTTTTCGACCTCATCGTCGGTACTGGGACGGGTGGCATGCTCGCAGTGGCGCTCTCGATGAAAGACCGGACCGTCGACTCTTGCATCGATATGTTCTGCGCTCTTTGCGATCATGCCTACACCCCACGGCTGAAAGGCGTTCCCATCATCAGCCAGCTGGCGCAGGTTTTCGGAAGCGGGCCGCGGTATAAAACGAAGCCTTTGTACGCGGCGCTCAAGACGGCCTTCAGCGAAGATGATGATTTGTTCGGGTCTTCCAGCAGGCTGCGAAGGGGTACCCGCGTTGCCTTGACCTCTACCAGCGTCACCGGGAGGGAGACGATACTTCTCGCCAGCTACCGCAGACCGGAAGATCTAATACCGGCCTATGCCTTGGAGCGACCGCATGAGCCGGATATGGAATTGAAGGTCTGGGAGAGCGTTGCCGCTGCCTTGGCGAATCCGAATTACTTCCGGCCGTTCAACTTCCACTCCAAGACATATTTCGACGGCGGCCTCCGGTGTTCAAATCCTTCCTTCATCGCTGACCGAGAGAGGCGGCTGATATGGCCTGATGTTGGGGAGCCTGATCTCTTCCTATCTCTTGGGACCGGCCAGAACAGGATCACCGTGCTTGAGAAGCTTTCCCAGCGACCCAAGGAGACTTCTCCGGCGACAATCTCTCCTCAACCAGGACAAACGATACCAGAAGCTCGGAAAGGGTCCGGTAGATGGCGGACTAAGCGTGTAGACGATGTCCTCGATGCCGAGATCGCCTGGGTCGACTTCCGGGCATACGCTGTGCGAGAGCGCTCGGAAGCCAAGGGACGTAGGTTCATCCGCTTCAATCCCGACCTGGACCGGGAGCCGCCCGCGCAGGACAGCAAAGGCGATATCGAGTCGCTGCAAGTCAATGTCCGGAGACGGCTGCAGACACCGCACCGGCTCGCCGCGTTGAGGAATGTCGCGCATCGCCTCGTGGCCTCCTCCTTCTACCTCGACCTGCAGTCCAAGGCCACTGGCGAGAAGAGCGATCAGGTATGCAGCGGCATCGTCGCCTGCCGCTTCGAAGACGGTAGCCTGGAGATGTGCGCGCTCGGCAGGATCCTGGAGGAGAGGCGCACCGAGGGCTTCGAGCCTTACTTCCTGGTCAAGCCGAATATCGATCAGACGGATCTCTCCTTCAAGGTGCTCGTCACCACGGACGTCATCCGCGGCATGACCGACTCGGCCATCTTCGGCCTGCCCAACATCTACATCCCGCTCAGGGACGAGTCGAAAGCGACGTCCATCAGCCTCTTCCTCTCCGCGCACGAGGGCCTGGAACCTGACGGTTTCCCCATCAGTGGCTTCCCTCGCGTGCTGCTGGGGGAGGTCGCCGCTGCTCCGACACGACGGGCTGCAGGCCGCGGGAACTCCGAGCACAACATACGGAGTCCTCATCGCCATGGGAAGACTAGCATGGACGTGGATTCCATCTCGCTGAATGGATACACTGGGCCAGCGGACAGGAACTCGAGTAGCGAGGAGTCTTGGTACGTACGTCCGGCGGCACTATCTTCGTTAAGAATGAGATCCTTAAATCACTTTGTGCTGACGTATCATGCCCTGGAAGGCAAGAGACGCAAGTCAAAGTCTCGCCGTACATGAGCAAGGACGGAAGGCCGAAGATGTCGCTCGCGGAGCTGATATCACAGCACCAGCACACAGGGTCGAGTATTAAGAACAGGACCAATCGGTTTTGGTCGTACATCGGCAACAATCGGTGCGTAGGAAGGAAGGGAGAGTATGCGGGACGTCTTGTATGCTGACAGTGTGGCAGTACGTATCTTCATCCTCCATCATCCGCAGGCCAAACGACTGCGGAAGGTACTTGACGGCGTGATCTGCCGCTGTAGCTCGCCCCCGGGCTGCTACTCCTATGGTGTCTGATGAGAGCGGCAAGAGCTCCTCCGTTTCGTCTTGCTGCGTTGCACCACTTCAAAACTCGAAGCTCCTACTCCCAAGCTCTCTGCGCATGCTGACTTCAGACATTCAGACATGGTTCAACATCCAGAGATGTACAGTGCCGATGAACTCGCAAAGTTGGTTCCATCCTTCCGCGCTTGTTGAAGATCGCCTACGCTGACCAGCTCATCCTCCGCAACAGATTCGCAGCCAACACCTCCGCTCGCCCCTCGGAAGTACCCGGATCAACCATCGACAGCCCAGCACCACCCTACATCACCAGTCCCTCCATGACCATCGCCTCATTCATCACCCACCCTCCCTCCCCTTCCCACCAAACCAGCACCTCGCCCGACCCTCCTCCACAACAAGGACTCCACGAGCTAGAAGCCCACGACAAAGCAAGCCGGGAGCTCGACCACCAGCGCGAAGAAGTAGCCGCCGCATCCCAGCCCAGCAGCCTCCCCACCCGCGCCCACCCCGCTCTACGCCAACCCCTCCCCGCCAGCAGCAGCCTAGCCGGCACGGACTTCGAAGAAGACACCGAAAACAACGCCACCACCGAAAACAACGACAACGACAACAACTCCGCCTACAGCGGCGCCGAAGTCCAGCTCGCCCAGGCGAACCCCGTCGTACAGGTACGCCCCACCACCCGCACCTCGATCGATTCCGTCTTGAGCCTGTACGCTTGAGAACCAAACAAAGCCTAGCGCGAGGGGGGGGGCGCAGCCTCCACGTTTGATGATGACTTTTATCATGTGTTTTAACGTGAGTGTTTTTAACAGCTCCCACCGCCCTACCCTTCGCGCGAACGGGGTTCCGGGTTCGAACCGACGCCGCTGGAGACGGCGATCGAGACGGCGTTGCCGGACAAGAAGTAAGTTTCTTGATTATTCTCGCTTCCGCTTCCGCTTCGCTGGGTGCCGCGCGTGGGCGGGTTTTGCACACATCTTTTGCTCGCTGTCCCATCCCATGGGGGAAGCAGAATGCTGACTGGTGTCTTTTTCTTGGCTTGGTAGTACGGTGTCCCAGCTCGATCGATGGTTGCAGGCGCAGCGGAGTACGGGGACGCTGCAGCGGAAGGGCGGGAGGCTGAGGGTGGTTGACGAGGAGACTGGGGAGGAGACTTGAAGGCGGAGATACGTTAGGCGAGTGGTGGATGGCGAGGCGGCTCTTTGGTGCTGGCTTCATGTACGATATGGATTGTCGAACGGATTTGATTCGCCGATTCCCGCTTTCGCGGTGTGTTCTCCCATACCGCCAGGGATTTTGGCTTCTGGCGTGGCAAACATCTGCCCCGTTTACAGCTCGTTTGCTCGTAAAACAGCTCATTTCGCTTGCCCAGCTCACCGCCTATGATGATGTACCACCATCGGCGCAGCAGGCGGCGGCGGTGTGCCCCCCTTACTCCGCCTCCGCTCCTTCTTCCTAGACTGCGTATCCATGCTCTCCCGCCTCGCGCCCTTGACCCTCCTCTGCTGCTCCCTCGGCAGCACCGGAGCAGCCCCACCCCCACCACCACCACCCCCAAACACGGGCTCCCTGACCGCCTCCTCGCTCTCGTCCGGCAAGCGCGGCACGTCCAGTAATCCGAAGAAGTAGTCGAGGACCCTGGGGTACTCCATGCAGCAGCGCCGCCAGTCGTCGTCCACGCCCTGCTGGAAGAGGGTGTTGGCGTGCTGCATCTGGGCGTGCAGGGTGGCTAGCTGGGCGGGTGGGATCGGGGGTTGGCCGGCGTAGCGGTGGTAGAGGGTGTAGCAGGGCAGGGACTGGAGGTAGGCGAGGTGCTGTTGGTGGCGGGCGGCGCGGAGGGCGTGGAAGGTGGAGATGATGTTGTTGCGGGCGTGGTTGAGGACCCAGTCGCTGTATGCGGAGGTCAGTTGCGGCAAGACATCGCTGGGCGGGCACAGCCGGGGAGTGGTGGAGGGGTTTTTGCTGGCGCACCGCATCATCTGCATGCCTGTCCACCGCGCCAGCGCCTGGTCGAAGGCTATCTGTAGCCGCTCGCCTTCGTGGGGACACTCCGGGTAGGATCGCGCGCCGCAGATGGCGCAGGAGGCTTCGATGTTGGCTGAGACGACGGCGGCCATGGTCCCAACCATCTGCTGCGCTTGTGGCGGGGGCCGGTGGAAGTGTGCAGCGGGGGTGGGTGCGCTGGCTCTTCCTCGGGCAGGGAGCGCAGGAGCATAGTGTCGAGGAGAGAGGGTCTTACTGGTTTGGTAGGAGAGAGAGGAGAGGAGATCCAAGGGGTGGAAAGACATTGATGGGAGTAGGATATACTTCCCTACCGTCACGGCTCATCTGGCGAATGCGGAACTACGGCGATGCTACTAGCACATGCACCGCGTGTCTCCATATACAGGTCGTGGGCTCCGTCCAGTCCTCGCAGCGGTCGAGAGGGTCGCGGTAAGAGCTTGCATGCTGCCCATTTGCGCCGATTGGGCGGGAGGTATGCAGGATGTGCTGGCCTGGCCGTTTGGGCGGACTGGCTTACTTTTGATATATGGGTTGAGATTGATGGAGGCGGTAGTTGTAGTCTCGTTGTCTTCCTCCTGCTCAGCCGGTGGGCGTACTTCGATACAACAGTTGTAGTGTGGTGATTGGTATATTACAACAGCGCGAGACGTCACAATGAAGAACGAGACCAGACGGGAAAGCCGAAGAAGTGGTCCGAGCGTCACATGTGAACTTCACGTGCAATGTTCTTCACGACGACGCCGAAGGCGACAGACCTTGAAGTCATATCACACCACTTAATAGCACACTTCCTCGCTAGAAATTCAAACGAACAGCCGTACACACATATACACTCAACCACCCCAGTACCAGTATCCCCGCGAAGCCAAAATTCTATCAAAAGCAAAGGCCTGCTATGAAACAGCGACATGGTGGCTTCAGCAAAAGACAGCAGAACGTACATGCACATATCGTTTACTGTACACCTCATCTTCCCTCCACTCGCTGCCTAAGGTATCTGCCGGCAATAGTTTACGAGGTTCACCTCAGCGATACGGCTACCTAACTGACCGTACACCTGTACACAGCTGGCCAGACTACCCTCTCATCCTAGCCTATCCCGTCCATATCCTATGTCGTCCTACCCATCTTTCTCCCCCCGGTTCGTAAACCAAGACACGCCCACCTACAGACGAGAGGAAAAAGATAGGCTCCCCGGACTCGCCAAGCCATGCTTTCGCCCTTCGCTTCTCACGGTCCCCGATCTTACTAACCTGTCCGGGATTTTCTTTCTTTCTTTCTTTCCATCTTTCCATCCCCAGGCTCCAGGCTCCAGGCTCCGGGCTAACACCAGACCGACCGAATAGCTCTCGAAAGCGGGGGGGGGAAACGTCGCCGACCCTCGTTCGTGCATGTACCCATACAGCACATGACAAGACGGGACAGGGTCGAAACGCCGCAAGGATCCCAGTCCAACCCGATCCCCTCCTCTCGGATCAAAACCCTCCAAACTCCGCGCCAGATAGGACACCCCTCACTCCCGCTTCCCCTCCTTCCCCTCCTCCCCCACCTCCACAGTAGACAACTCCTTCCCCTTCCCCTTAGCCCTCTTCTCACTATAATACTTCCAACTCCTCCCCAACCCACCGCTGAACACCCCCTTCAAACTCTGCGTCGTGCTCGGCCACGCCACCGTACCCCTCACACACTTCCCCATCACCTCCCCCAGATCCTCCTGCCCCGCGATCCGCCTCTCAAACTCCCCGCCTTCCCTCCTCCGGAAGCCACCACCCCCTGCCCCGGAAGCCGCCTCGGTCTCATCCTCGGAAGCCTCGAGCACGTCTTCGAAAGCAGAGCCGGGGATCCCGAATTTCTTCTTATAGGCAAAGTAGAGTTTACGACGGAAAGCCTTCGGCAGCCGCCTGACCATATTCCCCCGTTTCACGGGATCCATATCCTGTCTCAAATCCAGCCCCTCCGCCCCGCCCAAGACATCCTCCACCGAAGTCTGGGAAGCGGGACTAGCTCCGGACCCTGCATGTCGCAGCGCATCCTCCTTCTCCCATCCCGGTACACCCGGCACTCTGCGGTCATGAAAGGAGACATTCGGCAGGTTCTCGATCAAAGGGACGTACAGCTGTCGAAACCCGGGTAATTGCGCGCCGACGATATTGCTGATTTTCGCCGGGTCCTCGGAGGCTCCTAGGCCGAGGAAGGATGTCATGCGCGGGTCGCCGAGGTAGGAGAGGCCCGCGATGCGCTCGTAGAGCGTGCGCTCGGTGAATTTCTCGGGAAGCATGAGGAGGGCGGTGCGGAGGGCGGAGATGAGGTTGACTTGATTCGCCAATCTTATCCGGGGGTTATCCCTGAGGATCTTCACGGGTTTCTGGAGGCGGCCGGCGAGGTAGAGGGTATTCCAGTCGCTGAGGTCGGTGGCCAGGGTGTCGAGGTTCACGACGCCGTATTTGATCATCGTGCCGTTGACGGTGATGTAGGGGTTGTAGTAGATGCCGGCGCCGAAGTCGTCCTGCACGTGGCTGATGGCGGCCGAGGCGTAGGGGAGGTAGCGGAGGCCGCTGTAGTGGTCCGGGTGTTGGGTCAGGTTCAGGGAGTGCCAGTGCTGCGTGTGGCTCACGCCGAAGATGAAGTCGATGATTTTCGCGCCGCCTTTTTGCCAGTCTTCCACTGCTTTGGGGGGATTGGGGTGGGGGCTGAGGTCGTGACTGTTGCTGCTGCTGCTGCTGCTGCCATTACCGCTCTTCTGGCTGAAGACCCCGCTGCCGTAAGCGAAGGCATAACGGATCGGGGCGCGGAACTGCCAGAGGATTTGACGGAGGGACTCTTTGAAATCCTCATTGATCTTGATGTGTTGGTTGTAGCCGAAGTTGCGGTGAGGGAGCTGGGAGAAGGCGGTGATTCTGTAGTCCGGGTCATCCTCCCAGCCGGGGGGGAGGGATGTGTATGCTGTGTCGTCGGTGGTGGAGGCTGGAACGCTGTCGCTTGCAGAACTTGATTTGGTGGTGGAGGAGGACGGGGGGGAGGATTGACTGCTTTCTCGAGGTGGAGCAGGTGGAGGTTGGTCTTGTCGTTGATTGTAGTTGTCAAGATGCTGATCTTGCTGCGCTTGGTTGGTCGCGAGGGTGCGCTGTTGAGCTTGGGAGGAGCGGAAGAGGGTGGGCCGGTAATGCCATGCTGCCTGACCGAGGACGAAGGAGTTGGCGGTGACAAGGGAGTAGTAGGCGGGCGAGGCGGCGAGCTTGGGGAGAGCCATGGTTGGAGTACGGCGAGGGGTGGAGTTACTGCGCCATCCAATTCATTAATCAAATCAGTTAAAGGAGTGACATGAAGGCAGAGTAGCAGGAGTCAAGCGCAACATGAGCGCATTCGGGTCTGTTTGTAACTTTGTCTGACCTGCGCCTTCTCTCCGCCTAAACTCCGTTATATAGCTCAATGCAAGCACGTGAAAACGCTTGTCCAACCTAGCGACCCCCTCACTCATACAAACCTACCACACCATGAAGATCCTCGACGCCGGCACAGAGAACCTCTCCAACCAGGACGTCCTCACCTGGATCACCGCGAAACGCGCCCAGCACTCCGCCGAAAACGCCGCCGCCGCCGCCGTCGTAGGAAAAGGCAAAGGCAAAGACAAAGACCAACAACCCTCCCCGCACCCCCCCAACTTCCTCGCCGCGCTCACAAAACACGAGCGCGAACTCCGAGACCCCAAGAAATACCCCTACACCTCCAACCCCACCGTCTACAACGAAACTTACGACGCCATGGCCCGGTTTGACAAACTCTTAATCGAGAGGATCTGTTTCCCGCTGGAGGAGAAATACAAGAACAATATGACGGGGATGACGGCGGAACAGATCGAGAAAGCGCTGAGTAAAGAGCAGGATGAGAAGGCGTTGACGGAGACGGAGCACCTGATGCTGTTTAATCATGCGCCGCAGGGGATCGAGCAGTTGCAGCCCATGGTGGAGAATTGCGAGGAGAGGTTTACGGGGGAGGAGCAGGACGTGCTCGTTCATTGTGTGATGGAGGTTTATCGGGGGGAGGAGATGGGCGGGAAGAAGGTCAGTGCGGCGGAGGGGGTGGATGGGGGTAAGGAGATGGAGCTGGAGGGTAGGATGGAGGGGTGAGCGGGTGGGTGGGTTGAGGACGACTACTACCGAGGAGAGGAGAGGTCCAGTCAAGACCGTTTCTGGGAAGCACAATACTGGTCTGGTGATCAACGCGAGAGAGGCTGCAGGCTTGGAACTTAAGACCTGTTACCTGGTAGGCCAATGTACGGCATCTCCGCCAGGACCACAATGAATACACATGATCGCAGCTAATGCGGAAGCAGATACGAGCCCCTACATACCGGCAGAGCCAGTCCGCTGTTGGTCGCTCAGCGCGCCAAAGTGCTTGAGAAGCATTAACTTCCGCACCGCGCCGGAACAGTGCCGTATTGAGACTTGACATTGAGTCGCAACAAGCCAAGATAGCTCAATGCGATTACCCAAGCATCCCCCACCATCCAACAAACCAACCTCAATACACCCCACCACCGCCCCCGCCAACCCCATACTTCAGGAAATCATCCCTCTCCACCTCATGCACCCCCTTGACCCCCAATCTCGCCACCAAACTCGCGCCCGCCCATGTGCCGAGCGTCTCGACTCCACGGACCTCGGCTATCCTCGCGTCCTGTTTATGGGGATTCCGACCGAGATTATGGTTGCGCTCCGCTTTCACGGATATGGGATCGAGCGTGTCGTCGTGGGGTCTTTGGCTGGGCGGGAGAGAGGGGTCTTGGGTGCTGGATTTCTTGGACGGGCTGCGAGCTCGGGTTGTCGAGTCGGGTGGGCGTTGCTGATATGTGTTTGAGAGAGTATTGGCGGAGCGTTCACGCAGGACACGATCCCGTTTAGTTGTCGCGCTGCCGTAGCTTGCTACGCGATCCCAATCTCGGTTCTGCTCGACAAGCTGATGCAATTCGCTTAGAAGGCGGGGTTTGAGGCCGGGGAGGCTGCTGAGCCCGCCGGTGAGGATTATGCGGGAGACGCACGATGCCCGAACGTCGGAGGGCAAGGTGAGCACGACGGCGTGAGCGAGTTTCGGGAGTGACAGGTCCTCGTCGTCATGGTCCACCCGTGAGATAGTGGGGGCGAAGAGAACAGTCTCGGCCGGCGAGCAGAGCGTCTTCAGGGATACTGGTACCGGATTGGAGTGGCTGAAGGGGAGTGGAATGCGCTTCACTGCATCCAGAGTTCCTGGCGCTATCTCAGGGCTTAATCGTGGCCTGCACCACCCCATCCGCTCCACCACATCCTCGGCATGCTCAAATGAAATTTGCACCTCCTCTCCTCGTACTCGTTCGCTCTGCTGCGATGCTGCCTTCCCAAGCACCTTCGCCATCTCCTCCACCATCATCTTTCCGGCCCGGACGCTCCGCCGTTGGTACACGGCTTTGCACTCCCCTACGGCCGTCACCACGGTCTCTTCCCAGCCTACTTCGACTACTAGCGCATCTCGCAGCCCTGCTGCGACGGTGGCCAGGATGGGTGTAGTCAAGATAGCGATAGACGGTGGTTGCGTATGATGGGAGAAAAGCACTTTCAGCGCGACCTCGAGAAAAGGCGTTGGCAGCAGAGAAGGGACGACAAGGACAGCTTTCAGCGGTTTGGCGTCGAGTTGCAAATGCTCGGCGTGGATAATACGGACTGCGCGCTCGAGTTTATCGGTCACGAGTCCCAAGTCTTGATTGCGGAGGTCCAGTGTACTGTAGAGTTCGTGATCCTCTCCCCAGGCTTTTCTCTTACTTGGCTTAACATTCCGCCTGTCGTATCGCGGATCGTACTGCCTATAATCGCCCACCCTCCTCCCCATTTCCGGAGTGAAATGCACAACACACCTCGCCCTACTCTCCCCCGCAAAGCCGGCAGAGATATGTCTTGCGCCTAATTCATAGATGAAAATGTCTTCCGGTTCACTGCCGCGGAAACTTCCAGGCGTACCGGGGAATTGGGCGGAGATGCTGCGGGCGAGAAGGGGTGTGCGTGGTGAGCCGGGGGTGCCAGCCATGCGTTGGTGGACGGTGGGTGGTGGGCGGGTAGCGCGAGGGGTAGAACGGCCGGTGAAGTAGTCCGGTGGTGCTGCCGGTGAGGGAGAGGGTGGGGCGGCCATGTTTTGCGAATGGTGGTGGTTTTGTTGGCGCGAGGCCGGTAGTGGATGGCTCACATGTCGTGTATACAGTAAGGTATATTGATGTTGCTGTCGTCGGAGGTCATGCAATAGACTTCCGGCCCGCCAAGGACGAACCCGGAGCTTCCCGTCGGAGCTCGTGAGAATTTCCATTCACTTCAAAGCTCGACGACACCTTCCGCAACGATGACCACACACCTATTCGCAACTTCTCTCCCTCGCCATACCACCATCATTCTGACCGCAATATGAGTCTTCTAATACTATACGAGACGAGCGCCGGTTACGCTGTGCTCAAGGCGCGGGATAAAAAGTTACTGAAACGGGATGATTTGGCAAAAGAGGCCGAGACGGCGGAGGGCGTGTGCAGCTTGATGAAGTTGAAGCAGTTCAAGAAGTTCGAGAGCGCGAGCGTTGCGTTGGAGGAAGCGGCTGCTCTGACCGAGGGGAAGGTGCGAAGATATCAAGAGCGCACACACCACCAATGGTCCGGCTGACAATGCTGCCCCAGGTCACGCCCATGTTGTCCAGTATGCTGAACGAGCTGAAAGGCGAGAAGAAAGTTTCGCTCGCGGTGGCCGACCCGAAACTCGGCAACGCCATCACCAAGATCCCCGGCCTGCAGATCTCGCCAGTGTCCGACTCCACCACAGCGGACCTTTACCGCGCTATCCGCGAGCATCTACCCTCTCTCATCCCCGGCCTTATGCCTGAAGAGATCGGCACCATG
Source organism: Friedmanniomyces simplex (assembly GCA_005059865.1). Classification (NCBI taxonomy): domain Eukaryota; kingdom Fungi; phylum Ascomycota; class Dothideomycetes; order Mycosphaerellales; family Teratosphaeriaceae; genus Friedmanniomyces; species Friedmanniomyces simplex. The sequence continues at coordinate 19,023 of NAJQ01000390.1, forward strand.
TCGCTCGGTCTCTCCCACAGTCTGTCCCGGCACAAGCTGAAATTCTCGCCGGATAAGGTGGACACGATGATCATCCAAGCCATCGCGCTCCTGGACGACTTGGACAAGGAGCTGAACACCTACGCGATGAGAGTGAAGGAATGGTACGGCTGGCACTTCCCCGAAATGGCGCGCATCATCAATGACAACCTGGCCTACTCCCGCGTCATCCTCTCCATGGGCATGCGCACCAGCGCCGGCACCACCGACCTCAGTGACATCCTGCCCGAAGAGATCGAGGGCGCCGTCAAAGCCGCCGCGGAAGTCTCCATGGGCACGGAAATCACCGACGACGATCTCGACAACATCAAAGCCCTCGCCGAGCAAGTCGTAGGCTTCACCGAGTACCGCCAACAACTCTCCTCCTACCTCTCCGCCCGCATGCAAGCCATCGCGCCCAACCTCACCGCGCTGGTCGGCGAGCTCGTCGGCGCCCGGCTGATCGCTCACGCCGGCTCGCTCATGAATCTGGCCAAATCCCCGGCCTCCACCGTCCAGATCTTGGGAGCGGAGAAAGCGCTTTTCCGCGCTCTAAAGACAAAGCATGATACGCCCAAGTACGGCCTCATCTACCACGCCTCCCTCATCGGCCAAGCGACCGGGAAGAACAAGGGCAAGATTGCTCGTATGCTCGCCACAAAAGCTACGCTTGGATTGCGTGTTGATGCGCTGAGTGACTGGGGTCAAGCTGGGGAGGGAGGGAAAGAGGAGCCGACAGAGGAGGAGAAGATGAGTGTAGGTGTTGAGGGACGGGCTATGCTTGAGAGGAGACTGAGGGGTATGGAGGGCAAGCCGTTGAAAGCCAGTGGCGTTTCCATTGGGCCGACGGGGCAAAGGCAGCAAGTTCAGCCGGGCAAATGGGAGATCAAGGAGGCGAGGAAGTACAATGCTGATGCTGATGGGGTGTCGGCAGACGCGCAGCCGGCTGTGGCCAACGGCGAATCCAGTGTCAAGGCCGGCAAGAAGAGGAAGATGGTTGAGGAGGTCGACGATGCGCCGAGCAGTAAGGCGGCGAAAGCCAGTGCTTCTTCTACACCTGCAGCAAAGGCTGGTGCAGAACGCTCCGACTCGGACGAGGAGGACGATGAAGATGACGAGATGGCGAACGGAGATGATCAACTGATTGCTAAGACGAATCTGAACGGTACCGCGGAGCGCGAGGACAGGAGTGCGGCGCCGCCTAATGATGCTAAGGTACCTAACGGCGAGGCGAAAGGGAGTAAAGAGGAGAAGCGCCGGCTGAAAGAAGAGAAGGCTGCGCGGAAGGCTGAGCGAGCCGAGAAGAGGGCGAAGAAGGAGGCGAAGGCGAACGGAGAGGGTGGGAGTGGGAGTGGGAAGAAGCGGAAGGCTGATGCTGGGGAGGCGGAGGGAGGGAAGAAGAAGAAGAGTAAGAAAGGCAGTGCTTAGTCGGTTCAGTTTCTGTCTGCGGCGGGGTGTGGTTGTGTGTAGGCGCTGGTGGTGTGTATATGGAGTGAAAGGGAGTTCATATTGTTGCTCGTTCGTTGCGATGTGGTGGCTACCTGAAATGGGTTCGGGTGCAGATGCCCCTTACTGCTGCTGTCATATGTACACTTGTGATTACGACGGGGTTGTTTTGTAGCTTGTGTACCACACGTCTTATACTCCTAGGCAAGGTCTGCCATCGACTTCAACTTCGCCCGACATCCGCGAGGGTTGAAGGGAGGTACTGACACCGACACCGGGTCTCCCTCTCTTTCCCTGGGTGGCAGAATTGGTGGCGGTGGACGAACAGAGGGGTTGATCCTGTCGTCCTACGGGACTCGTGAAGATGCAGGAGGGCTCGACAGAGGCCATGGCTTCGGCGCGGGATGAAGAACCTAGCCTTCGACTGCTGCTGCTGACAGGATCAGGACTAAGCAGCGGGTTCTGGACGCTTCACTGTCAAGCTTCTTCGCCATCCAGTGTTTGGGACAGTGATGGCCTGCTTGGTCTCACTGGAGATACACGAACAAGTGTACCGACGCCGTGTCCGGGAAATGTCCGCGCACTACCTTATCTCTACCATGTGCCGGGGGCGGCGAGCAGCAGCAGGCAGACTCGCCGACTGTCGGTAAATGGATGTATTGGGGAGAGTCCAGCGAATTTTTCCAGGCTGGGGCTCGGCATGCTGTATCGTTCTCGACGCTTTTTTGGGCAGTAGTCCCGCTGTGAAAAGATCGATCTCTGGGTCGCGAGGCGCCGGACGGCTGGGGTTGGCTGGGTGGCGCGACGGTTGGAGGCTGCGCATCCTGCCGGGCGCGAGTTATGCGCGGATTGGAGAGGGCGGTTTGAAGGAAGTTTGCGTGCGATGGAAGAGGGGTGGGAGAGGCAAGGCTAATTTGGTTCACTGAGGGGCGGCAGTATGAGGGGCATCGCCAACGTACGTTGCTAAGTCTTCGCTTATGCTGCTACGTCTTCGTTCACGCTGCAAGCTACCAGCTAATAACGCCATGTATGCGCCAGTGACCGTGTCCCCGAGCGCTCAATATGCGTATCCTTGCCCACGCCCTCAGTCTCCCCCAGAACAAACGCCGCGCCCTCGCTAGCCACACCACAGACTCCACTTCCTTCATTCCAGCCCCGAACCACCCACTGGCCGCCTAATCCCCCCCAACAACCCTCCCCTTCCTCAACCGCGCAATCAGCCTCCGGTGCGTCCACGGACTACACACATGACAGAAATACTTCTCCCTCGTCAGATTCCTCGGCACGCCCTCGCCCATGCAGCGTGTGTGCTGCCATACCATGCACTCGTCGCAGGAGACCATGTCGGCGCCGTCGTCGGTGATAGCGCCGCAGACGCAGCGCACGCTGTCTTCTTCTTGGCCTGGGGCGAAGTTCTCCGGGTTGAAAAATTCGGGGAGGAGGTCTGGGTTTGCTTGGGTGGTGTGGGTGGCGCGAGACTTTGTTTTGAGGTTGTGGGGCGGCGATGTTGCTCGGTGTTGAGCGAGGCGGCACTCGTGGCGGAGAAGAGCGGCTTGCTTCGCTTCGGCTTTGTTCTCTGGGAGACGCGTGCCGGCGATGACCGGTTCTAGGGCACTCGGTGCTGCTTCGCCATTCTTCCTATTGACTGGCGATGCTTGCTTCGTGATCTTGGCGGGGCTGGACGGCTTCCTGTTCGTTGGCTTGGATTTCCTGACCTTGAGTGCCTCCTCTGGTCGCGACGCAGCTTTGGGCGGAGACCGAGATGGATCCCGCGGACCGATGAGCTTGATGCGCTTCCGCGGCGGCTGCGCAGGTGGCGGCGGCGTCGCTTCGTTCACTGGGCTGCCGACCCCACTGTCGTTCGCTTCTGGCGGTTCCGACGCTGCGCGCTTCGTGCCACGCTTCTGCTTCACGGGGACGTGCATGCCACGACCTGCGAGCGCCGAAATATCGCGGTTGACGTGGACGGACGTAGGGGACTTCGCTGACGGCGTGCCCAAGCGGTCGAGGATGCCGCGTATGAGCTCCGGTCGCGAAGTGACGGTATGGCTTGGCGGTAAGTGAAGGGCCGATGACGCTGACATGGGCGTAGTAGCTGGTGTTGACGCCACTGTCGCCATGGGTGAACTGGATGCTGGCTGGAAGATGGTGGACGGATCGCTGCTTCTGTGATGAGGACGCCGTATTGGACCGCTTTCGATAGTTTGTTGGATGTTTGCTGGCTGCACCAATGACAAGCGGCCGGTTTGCGCGCTTTGTATGCCGAGATCTGCGGTCAGATGTTCTGTCTGACGTTGACTGGGTGAGTTCGTGCGCCGAGCTGTCTGAGACATGCCGCTGCTGCGAACGCTTGGCAAGGTCGCACCGAGCGTGTTCAACGCTGCATCGGCATCCTCCTCCTCGTCGCTGACTGAGACACGAGGTTCCGGCCAAACAACGCCTGGCGACCATTCACGCTGCCCGTAGCTCTGGAAGTGATCGAGCGTCTCCGTGTTGTTGGTGGTCGGCAGTGGTAGCAACGGGTCCACCTCGGCCGCGTGCTCCCTCCTCCTGACCTCCTGGACCGAGAGCGCGTGATCCGACTTGAACACCTTGGTAGCATCTCGTCGTGCGATTGCAAACAGACCGGCAAGCATCCCAGCATAGTACGGGAGGCGACCGAGCCAGCCGGCTCGTCGATTGACGTACTCCTGGAGACTGTAGTGTTCGTTGAGTACGGTGCCGATTTCGAGTCCCAGGACGGCTTGCATGATTGCGATGGTGGTTGCCTCGAGTCGAAATTGCGGGTGCGTGAATGCAGTCTTTCTGCCCCTGCCAGCAAGGGAGGTGACTCGAGGTTCAGAATGTCGCGGTGAAGTAATCGGCCTAATCGCACGAGATGGTATGCCCGGTACTCGTAGGTTGATGGTGAGAAGATCGAAGCGAAGTGTTCGCCTGCTCGTGCGAGACGGTGCCGAGTTTGTTGGAAAGTTGAGGTTGAATCATGAGGAAGTGGATGAAGAGGAGAGGAGAGGAGAGGTTGTTGTGGCGGGGTTTGTTCGACGTTCGACAATACGACAATGATAGTGAGGCACCGCAAGGTGCACGTGCGGTGTAGCTAAGGCATCAACTCGAATGTGAAGTTTGGTCTCAAACAGCACAGCAACAAGAGAACACCTTACAATGGTCATGGTGAATAATCCCTCAGTTCTGATAACAAATGCCTACAAGGGCGGGCTGTAGCAGATGCGGGTGAGTGCCCTACATTGAGTGATATCCGGCTGCCGGCCGTCGTTCCTTCCTAATCTTGTTCCTTGAAAGGCCTTTCTGTCTGTCCTGGTCTGTCTAGCCGTTTGAGCTCAAATACGAAGCCTTGTGATTAATTTGCATACCAATGACAACATACACGTAATACATGCCGCGAGAATTCGCCTCGCTCGTGGATCGTTGCAAGTCTTCGCCTCAGGCTAAGAGTCAACTGATCGAGCCCATCACGGCGCGAGTGGTCGTCCTGTTCGATGCACTCATCCTTCAGCGGCGTCTTTCACGCAGGTAGGGCGTATTATATCTTCTTCGTGGCCCTAGCAGAACCCGTTCACCGATCCAGGCGCCATCCGAGTTCACGATCAAAGGCCATCCGAACGACAATCGCGTGAAGCCGTCACAGCGTACTGTCGACAGTCTGCGGGTTGTGTCCGAACGCCATACTCGGTCATGGCAGACCGGATGCTGTCAAGGTGGATTGCCGTGGCACTAATAAGCTGTACTGCGTCCTATTCGTCGAGTCGCACGAGCTCGGTAAGATTCGTGCCAATGTGGAGCTTTCGCGGACGCTGAAGCTTGAAGACGTATTTCCAATGTAGCGGCTGAGGTGTGCGAAGGCTTCATGTTGTTGGAAGCATAGCGGATGATGTGAGCGTTGTAGTACTAGTTGCACTGCCATGCGAGGTGAGATCGGAACGTGACAGAACCCAACTTTATCGCCATCGAAAGGGGGTGGTGGTGTGGAGCAGCATGCTGTCGACGCCGTGGCCCCGCCGCCCTCGTGGGTACCTAGTGCTGCAGAACATTCTAGTAGCCGAGCGAACTGCCGTTGTCGAGGTACCGTACCTCAGTACCTAGCCTATATCGCGCCGGCCCCCAACACGGCTGTTTGCTCACGCCCATCAGAGACTGCCGCACCAGGATACCGAACAGCCTCGCCCCCGCAAATCGTCGCTACGCAGCCCCAGACTCGCCTCTCCACACCCATCTCCCAAACCTTCTCCATGGAGAGTCCCCCAGACGAGGCGGCGCCAGACTGCGGAGCGAAGTGCTAGTGGTGAAGGTGGTGGTAAAGATGACCTCGACGTCGAATCAGCGAGAGGCCCAGACCCGAGGCCGTGAACGAAGCCTTACCGCTTTGGTAATACCAAGCGCTCCCACCCTTGTCGCTCGTCTGCGGAGAAAATGGCACACGCCGCACGCCAACGCCAAACGTCCCTTTCAGCGTGGTCAGGAGCATGGCGGGCGCACGCGTAGTCTCCACGCGCGCTGCTCGAGCACTAGGGATTGGGCTAGGTAGGTGGGAAGCTTAAGGTAGGGTACTATCGCCTACATACTTAATGAATTCCTCGCCCTTCACATGGTTGCAGTCTTTGATCTGTTTCTCTCCCCCCCCTCTGCGACCTCCGTCTCTCCCTCGCCAGCTCCTTGTTGGCCTGACTGGGATCCGAGACGCCACGCAGCGCACGGTGTTCTCCCCTACGACCTTTCTCAACTTGACCTCAGGACTCTCGCTTCTACATCAACATCAGGAGCTCCTTTCGCCGAGCGCATACGATTGTTCCCCGCCGAGACTGGCCTGATCCGTCAAGATGGAGATGAACTATGATGAAGCGGTATGCACATGGTGCTCGGAATACCAGCTACATGTACCGTCGCTGACGATATGACAGGAGCTCCACGCGATCGAGCAGGAGCTCGGCAGAGAGATTCTGCCAGGCACAGAGTTGATGGCGGATGTCGGTAGCCATCATTTCGTGAAAGGTGGCTCTCATGTTCTCGTCCCTCAGCCCTCGGCGGATCCTCACGATGTAGGTGTCGAAGGACGACATTTCTGCGCGCGAGAAAGAGACTGACGATACCTCTGTGTGACTTCAGCCTCTGAACTGGAGCCCAATGTGGAAGGCGCTGTGCATCGCGGCTTCTACCAGCGTGTCTTTCACCCAAGGATTCGGACCTCTCGCATTGGCTCCCATGTTCCCGTACTACATCCAGGACTTCAACTCCACCCTACCAGACGTGGTCAAGTTCACGGGTGTCGCCATTCTGGTCCTCGGATTCAGCAACTTCATCTGGTGTGTCCAAAAACCATTGGCAGCGCTCATTGGGGAAGCAGAAACTGACTGCGATACCGAACAGGGTTCCCCTCAGCACCTCCTTCGGCCGTCGACCCGTCTACATCTTCTCCCAGCTCATCTGCTTCGGCTCCTCGATCTGGCGCGCGCGCGCGAACAGTTACTCGTCTTTCATGGGCGCCTGCGTGTTGAACGGGATTGGTGCCGGTCCTGCGGAAACGATCCAGCCGGCTGTGATTGCGGATATCTTCTTCTTGCACGACAGAGGGTTTTGGAACACTTTATACTGGGTATGTCACCTTCAGCGCGCTGCATCAAGATGGTGGGAGAAGTGTCACGATGCGGTTCGGAGGGCGACGCGATCTACAAACCTTCGTGATCGAAACGCGCCGGATGACCGCAGGCCTCACCATGACACCTAGTTGCGACGCCGTTATTTCGTGGGAGTGCTCTCCACGTCGGACCCGTGCTAATGTTCGGTCGCGCAGGTGTTCTACATGGGCTCTCTGATGGTCGGGCCCATTATCTCAGGTGCCATGTCGCTACACGTTGGCTGGAGGAACTTCTGGTGGTTCAACACCGCACTCATCGCCGTGTCTCTAATAATGGTCATCTTCATGTTCCCGGAGACAAAATGGCACCGCCTGCACCCCGACGAGATCATTAAGCAAATCAAAACCGAAAAGGTCTCGCCGACGGGATCGACAGAGAAGGTCCCAGTGGGTCTCCAGGATGCGGACAAGCTCGGCGGAGAAGTCGCCCAAGTCCCTACTCACGGAACTATGCCAGATCTCTCAGCCCAGGCTACAGCAGAACGGGACCCATACCTCGGCAAGGGAACCCCAAGCAAGGCTCAGTGGCGACTGTACCAGCCCAACGCGCACCCCTTCAAGACCATCATCCTGGACCTCTGGATCCCGTGGAAGCTCTTCGCCTTCCCCATCGTCGAATTCGCCGCCTTCGTCACGTCGTGGTCCTGCAGCTCCTTCCTCACGCTCAACCTCACGCAATCCCAGGCTTTCGCCGCCCCGCCGTACAACCTCAACCCGCAGGATATTGGTTTCATGAACTTTGCCATTCTGATCGGGGCTATGATCGGCTTGGGCACGGCGGGACCGTTCAGTGACTGGATTAGTGCTCGTGCGACGAGGAAGAATGGAGGTATTCGAGAGCCGGAGATGCGGTTGCCTGCTATGAGTGAGTAGAGGCTTTGCGAACAGATAAATCGGAGCAGCGCTGACGTTCGCGCAGTTCCTTATGTCCTGATTATGATGCTCGGCAACTTCGTCGTCGCCTTCGGCTACGAGCAGAAATGGCCGTGGGCGGCAATTGTCGTCATCGGCTTCACTTGCGGTAAGCACAACATCCCGCTACTACGCAATCGAAAA
>NAJQ01000391.1:0-27169 GCA_005059865.1 Friedmanniomyces simplex
AAGTAGTCTTCCTTGCTGCCGGAAGGTGTCTCTTCGACGGGTGATGGCTCGATCTCTTGGAGGCCGCCGTCGCGGTCGTAGTCGGCCATGGTGGCGAGGTCGCAGTGCCTGGAGGGCGGTCTGCAGTACTGATTATCTTGAGACTGCTCTTCGGCCTGTGACTTGCGATTGTTGACAGAGACGGAAGCTCATGCACAGTCGCTTTGTCAGCCCACAATGTGATTGGTCTATCAATTCACTAGCGCGATATTTGCATATGAGCGTCGTTGGATGTTACATGTCCAGTCTTCATCATTACCTTAGGTGATTTACTCACAGGTCTACACTCGGAGACCTCAGCTAGGCGACTTCAACCACCCTATCCCCATCTTTCTGCTTCCTCCGAATCGAGCGTTAGGGAAAGCAATATGGCGCCGGTGAGTGTGGTCCATCTTCACGGTCAATCGACGAAGCTGACTCCTGCACAGCGAGGTCAAGCACTCCCTCAGGCGGCCACAGAATCCGCTCGTGAGGCTCGGAAGTCTTTCTTCTGTACGTACGAGCCCACCTGAAACAGCCGGCGACCACTTTTCTAATGCGCCGGTTGCAGGCGAGCTATGCCAGAAAGGCTACGCTCGTATGAACGACTTCGAGGCCCACGAAGGCTCGTACGATCATCAACATCGCAAGGTGAGGACGAGCGACGACCTTGGGAGACGGACACTGACATCCTGCAACAGCGTCTCAAGGAGATGAAGCAGCTGACCAAGGATCCGAATGCTGCGAACAAGGCGAGAGAAGCTGAACGAAAGGCGAACGAAGAGGCTGGGCTGAAATCCATCAACGTCAGCCTTCCTGGTGCTGCCGCAGGGTCGTCCACCAAAAAGAAGCCGGTTTTCAAGAGCACCCTTCAACCGCATAACGCAGCTGTCGTTGGCCAAGCGACTGGTGCATCTTCCACAGCGAAGGATCTCAGCATGAATGATGTGGCGAACGACGACTGGCTGAACGAATACAACGCCGATCCGACCCAGATGAACGCTAATGGTTGGGCGGATGACCAGTACGACCCGCGGTTTCCGGCCAGCGACTGTCCACAATGTCGCGGACCGTGCGATGGGCACGGCCTCTTTGATCCTAGAGAGTCGTATGAGGCGTACATGAAGCGCACGGAGCCGGAGCTGAAGGCTTTGGAGTCGCGACTCAGAGCAAGCATACCTGTGAGGTGATCTTGCCGCGGCTTTGGAAGCTTACTTTCCCCTCGACTGGATGGGAGAGCGAAGGTGCTGAATTGTTTGCGATCACACAACCCCGCCGGGAACGCTCGACCCACGCTGTGAGAAGACTATGTTCACGAGGACTTTCGGCATGCCCTGCGCCGTCGCGCTTCCACAGACCTGAGACCAAAGCCGTTCTGCCGGAAACGAACGCCCTTGGCGGTGTCGCGACTCACCACCACCGGTCTGAACGAAGATGGTCTCGACACCCGCATCGGCCCTCAGGGATCCGAGCATGATACGGCCAGTGAGCATCATGGCCAGGCCCGCTGCCCGCTGTACCGCCTTGCAGTATGCCGTCGACTGCTGTGACGAGCGCCCAGTTGAGCAGGAGGGTGTTCGGTCCGTAGCAGGCTCGGTACAGCGTGAGAAAGCACCTCAATGCGGCTTCTACATCGCTTTCACGTCTGCCGTCACCTCGGATGATGAACGCGCAACCTGCTATCTACAGGCGTTTGCATAGCACTACTAGACGTAGTGAACGGGCTTGTGGCTGGAAAATGAGATTGGCAGGACTTTGCCACGGCAACGTCGTCTTCTCCGCCGCCCATTCTCATCAATCCTCATGCTCTCATATATCCTCACAAATTATCTGCATTGCATCATTGTGAGATGGATAGCGGTATTTTATAATGAGTATATGTATTGGGTAAGGTTTGCCGTAACTTCAAGGCCTTATCGTCATGCCGTCCATCAAACGCTCCCCGACCGTCAACATCGAGACAACCCGCATCGTAACTCAACCTCAAAGACGCGACCTCGCCGTTGGGGACCGCTCTGAACAGCAGTGACGCGTAGCTGATCCTCTCTAGAATGCCACATACTGGAAATCGAGCGAGAGAAGCCATACTTTGCTACAGGACAAGCACCAAATAACAGTAAAAACCACCATATCGATTCAACGATCTGCTTTGCAGAGCATGTCTGCCAGAGCCCGCGTGTCCACCCGGCGGCACCCGTGACCGCCGCCAGCGTGCACTCCGTTGCCAACGTCACTTCACGCGCACCGCAAGCCGAAACTTCACCCCCGTCCTCACAGCAGACCGGTTACAATCCACAGCACTCTTCCACCTGGACATCACCAGGACACCTCCAGGACACTCCTCAGACACACCACCAGGATTGGCACCACCAGGACGCCGCCATGGGCATACCGGCCTTCTTCTCCCGGATGACGGCAGCTGGCTACGCGGAGTGCTCCAAGGAGATCGGCCACCGTGGCGAGCGAGCACACACCTATGCCATCATTGACGCGCCGGCCTTTGCATACTACATCTTGGGCATCGCTGAGGAAAATTCTAACTCGAGCGGCTCTACAGGTACCCAGATCGGCTCGGCGGCGACATACGCAGACTGTGCGCTTGCGGCGGTGCAGTGGCTCGAAGACTTGGAGAAGTACGGTATCATTGTGTAAGTACCTCCGTGCGCTATAAGGTTGAAGTGTGGGATGCTCACATTGATCCAGGGAGGCAATCTTCTTCGATGGAGCTTTGCCAGCAACGAAGAGGAGCACGAGGGTGAAACGCCTCACGCAACTTGCGGTGGACGTGGACCTATACAGGAAGCGTCACGAGAAGTTGCTGACAAGGAAGGCAAGCGATGGCGAACTTGCAGAGTTCAGGCGGACCCAGCGCGATCTTATCCCTCCATTTCTCGTACCAGCAGTGCAGGAGGCGCTACTCAGCAGTCGGTTCAAGAACATCGTGTTCGGCTGCCCAGGCGAGGCCGACGACTTCTGTGTCGCAGCAGCTCGCAAAGCGGGCAAGAGCCACCCCGGTCACCGTGTCGCCATCTTCACGAACGACAGCGACCTGGCCGTCTTCAACTCCGGCGTTGAGACCAGGATTAACCTCCTGAACACCTTCGAGATCCACAAGAACAACGATACGGGCGACTACATCACGGCCACCCAATTCTGGCCCGCGAGGATAGCGGCGAGGATCAGGTGTTCGAATCTCATCGAGCTGGCCTTCCACCTCTCGCAGAACCCGGGAGACAGTGTGGCCAAGGTGCTGACGTGGATCGAGCCCGGCAAGCTGCCACGCGACCGTGCCTTCCAGAAGTTCTCTGATATCTATGAAGCAAGGGTCGAGCACATTCTCGCCCAGATGCAGATCGAGGAACCGGAACGCCAGCTGCGCCTTGGTCTTGATGCGCGAGTTGCGGAGTTAATCCATCAGGCGAGGACGAAAACCGGTCTAACAGCACGGTCGCCAGACTTCGAGATCTTCCTGCCGTTCTTGATCGAAGACTCCAGCAGAGCGTCGGCGTGGCGCATCGGCTCCGCCATACGAGATGTGGCGTACAAGATCCTACTAGACGCCTGCGAGTGTCCGAAAAACGCAATACTGGAGCACAAACGAGTCGGCAACGGCATCAACTCTCGCAAAACCACCGGCGTCAGTGACAAGATGTTTCAGGCAGAACTCCACCGACTGAAAAAATACTTCAGCTGCGGCAGTGCCTGGGAACTGCCGTGCACCGTGGCCGAGCGCTGGAGATTCGCCATCACCAAGCTCATGGCTGCCGAGTTCGAGAGGGAGGACATGATGCTGCCGAGGCCGGAGGAACTCATTGTTGTGCTCAGGGGCTACCCGTGCACGCATTGGCACAACGTGCAGCTCTCGACGTTCTTCCAGGCTATGTTCTACTCACTCCGTCTGCTGCTGCAAGTGATGAGATACGCGGATCGCACCAACGAGCGTGACAAGAAGGAGCGGATATCGGACCCGAAGAAACTGTTCAAACCGCTGCTGAATTTGCTCGAAGGCATGCCAGGTATAGCAGACTTCTTGCAGCCGGACCCGGATATGGAGAAGACAGTGTCGGAGGCGGAATGGACGGAGCGGTTCGAGGTGTGTCTGCGATTCATTGATGAGAACAGGAGGCCGTATGCGAGCGAAGCGGAGAAGCGGATGAAGAAGGAGAGGAAGGAGAAGAAAAAGCACAAGAAGATTTTCTCGAGGGAGACCGGGGCGAAGAAGCTGACGAAGTTGGCTACTGTGGATGAGAGCGAGGAGGATGAGTTGGATGGGAACCCGTTTGCGGCGCTTGCGCGGGAATAGTCGACGATTTCGACGGCTGAATGATGTACAATACGTCGTGTGTTCAGAGGACGATCAAGACATGTATGAGTAGCCCGTGTGCGGAGCTTAGGTCTTCGCCATGAGATGATCAGTGAGCGAGGCTCACGCATCTCGCTGTATAATAAGCGAGTCCGCGCCTCACTTTCCATCACCGCTCCCATCCTTCGATGCTGAACTCATACCGTCTGTCATTGCCCTCACTTGCGCCGGTCCGACCCTCACCATCATACAGCGTCCGTTCCACGAAAGTGACTTTGCCGTCCGTGTCGACGAGCACAACCGTCTGCTTCTGCGTCCCGTAGACGCCATCGCCAATCTTCACGCCGCTGTTGTCAGGTGTGACCGTCCCGTCCGCCGCAGCGAGCTCGTCCGCCGGTTTACTCTCCACAACCTCGCCACCCACAGGCGGGATGAGAATCGAATTCCTCAGCTGCCTCGTGAAGGCCTGAAACTCCTCGTCAGGCTTCGGTCTGGGCAATGTATCCACGGACAAGACGCCGAATAAGCTCTCGATGAACTTGGCCTGATTGTCGACGTTGCCGATACTGTCGCTGATGGCCTCCTCGAGCAACCGCTCGCCCTGCACAACCTTCGGCCAAGTGCGGTCGCCAAAGTGACTATTACTCAGACCCCGAGTCTCCCCCAACTCCTCACAGATCCGGGTCACGCCCTCAGCAGAAGATGTCCGATTCGATACCACGCCCAACCCCGGCACTCCTCTACCACCCCTCGGCTTCCGCAATCGCCCAAACAACAGCGTAAACCCCCCAACCTTCCCAATATCAATCTCACCCACCAGTCGCCGCACAAACCCTTCATCGCTCTCCTCCCCCTCAACCCCCAGCATCGCCCTCGTCGCCGTCGTGGTGGGCGCAACATAAGCGCTCACAAGCCCACCCCGGCTCATATTCTGCGCCACCTCGGCACCCTCCTCGCGGAAATTAGTCAGATTCGCTACCCGGCCATCCCTCGTGATGGCCAACCAGGTCCCGCGGATCTGTCGTTGCAGGTCTCGTCCGCCTAGGACGTGCTGGTTGGGGTGGTCCCACCAGTGTGCTCGCGCGGTTGGCCGGGAGAGGAATTCGTCGCGGTTATTGAGAAGGATGAAGGGGTAGTGCGGGTGGGCTGTTGAGATGAGGGAGATGCACATTTTGCGGGCGGAGCCTGAGTTGAGAATGAGATGATGGAAGGTTGGGGGAAGCCGTAACAAGGAAGGAGATGGGGATGGAAAGTTCACATCTGTTTGCGAAAATACCTGATACGGATGCTGTGGCGGTCAGTTTGCTACCCGCAATGAAAGGTTACGCCGAGATATCGGTGAAGCTCTCGATGTAGTGGAACTTACGTCGTGAAGCATGTCACGCGGGTCAATAATGAGACCAGAATTCCAGCCTGCTTGCCTGAAAAGGAAGGTGCTATGAAGTCTTATAGAATATGCACGGGCCGCAGTGAGAACGAGGCGAGAGCGACGTGAACTCAGCATAGAGGTATAAGTCTAGTTTTCGATGCAAGCCATGTGTACTGTCTGTCGACGGCTTTCACCTATCTTGCACTCCGCCAATACGCCAGCCTCTACACCAGCGCCCAATCCCGGCCGTAACGTCATCCTCATAACACCCACGCAATGCAATGGCAAGTCCACCTCTCCTACATTTCCTTCTTAGGATCGATCACGCTATCCCTCTCACCATATGACCCCCAGACCCAGTTACTCCAGCCCGGGCTACCCTTCGCCGGCTTCGCACTACTCCTTGGCCTCTCCTCTTCCTCCTCATGCTCCACCGTAACGCGGTACTGCTCTGGGTCAGGCATGGCCTCGTAGCCGAGATCTTCAAACTCGGACTCCGAGCGACTCTTGTGCATGTACCCGCTGGCAGACTCCTGCGGTGCGAGGTACGATTTGCGGGAAGATGGCTGGCGCGGTACGCCCGCGCGCGGTTGTGAGCCAGACGTCGCTGCGCCGGATGATGTGTAGGCTTCGGTGTCGAAGGCTTGAAGCAGTGTGCGTAGGCGGTCGCGCTGAGTGTTCACGAAGTCGTCGCGCTCAGCGCCCGAGAGCGAAGGCGGAATGAGAGTCCCGGACGCCGCAAGATCGCGTGCTTGCTCGTCCCGAGATGTAGCATCCGGGTATGTTGACTGCTGCAGCGCCTTGCCAAGCAGACCAAATAGATCGCTTGTCCCTGCCGCCGCCATCCCGTCCCTTGCACTCGGCATAGCGAACCGATCGAACAGGTACGTCGAGTAGCTCACATTGCGACTCGTCGGCGGCGTAGGCTGCCTCGCCTGTCCGCCCAGCATCTGCACCCGTACATACTCGATCCCCTTCTTCACCACATCCATGCCCGCCGCCTTCGCATTCGCATGTCCCTGGGTGATCATCTGATCGATCTGCCTCTCATGCTCTTCCAAGAAGGGGCTGATGTACTCCTTGTAGATGAAGACGGAGCCTTGCTTGCCGGGCAGGACGAGGTAGAGGTGGATGCCGAGGCGGATCCAGGAGTAGAAGGGGATCCAGTAGAGGATGAAGTAGAGCTGGCTCTCGACGAGCAGGAAGAGGGAGAGGGTGGTCCAGTACATGAGCCATGGCGCGAGGTTGGCCGGGTCGGAGGTGCGGAGGGCTTTGTAGGAGGCGAAGATGGGGAAGAGGATGGAGGTGACGGAGCTGGCAGGTCGTTAGTGACAAGTACTACCTGGGGGATGAGGCTGGCGGGTACGCACGTGAGGATGTCCGCGATGAAGCCGAACATGGTGGGTGATCGCGTGACGGTCTCGGTGTCTTCGGAAGAGGGTCGAGAGAAAGAGCGATGGTGTCGAATAGGACGGCGAAGAGTCAAGGGGGCAGTTTAATGGCTAGCTTCTGCCTGTACGAACTGTCGATAGTGGTACAAGGCAGCAGTGGTGTTGTAGGATGTGAGCGGAACATTGCGAGGCTACACCCCGCGTTTTTCATCATGGTGAAGGTGGGGTTTGATAAGCACATACAACGCCGAGACGCGTTTCGCATTTCTTGTCGCTAAGGGCAATAATGTTTCGAGAGCTCATCTTCGTAGAGAGCGGTTGTCATGCTGCGGGAAGAGAGAAGGCAATCCTTGGTGACGTTGAAATAAGGTGGTCAATGTATTTCCAAGGGCGCAGCAGTGGACAAATCTCAGCGTGGGGGAGACTGGACGTTTTCACTGAGTCACAACGGCTTTAGTCAACAAACACGTCGAAGTACAAGACTACAAATAACAACAATCTCAATCACCAACGTGCGGTATCGCCCATAGCTTGATCATGGCCACCCTCATATGCCCCCTCCAAGAGGCGGACATCCCCGAATTCGTCCGCCTCGAGCTGGAAGCTTTTCGCCCACATCCTCGCATACGGATGCTATGGCCCCGAGGCTTCACCGACGACCTGTACGCCTACTACGAAGGGGGCAAGACGAAGAGCTTCCAAGACCAGAACTGCCGCCTCATGAAGGCCGTAGATGAGCCGACCGGCGAAATCATGGGCGTCTCGGAATGGGACTTCCAGCTCGACCCCAGCGCAAACGCAGAATCGCAGCCATCGGACCCCAACGAACGGCCTCCCGCGAATTGGCCAGTTGGCGGCAACTGGGAAATGAGAAAGTTCTTCAAAGTCGAGTGGGAGAACTGGACGCGGGCAACGTTCGCTGGCAAGCCGTATATCGGTATGTGAGCTCGCGGAGCCTCCTTGGCCCAGCTTTCACCACAAGACTGACATGTGCTCCAGAACTGCACATCCTCGTCGTGCATCCGAAGTTCCATCGCCGTGGAGCAGGAACGAAGCTCCTGGGCTGGGGCTGCGACCAAGCAGACAAGCACGGCGTGACGATGTGCTTGGAATCCACTCCGGCGGGCTTGGAGTTGTACGAGCGGTTCGGATTCCGCGAGGTCCGTACGCTCAAAGCCGATATGCGGCAGTTCGGGTGGGAAATGCCGTACGATGAGGAGGCGGCCAAGCGGGTGTGGATGGTGCGGGACGCAAAGGACCACATTCATCAGCGTTGACGGTCCCTGATAGCAGGGGTTGTGTATCACTTATGGCAAGTGATGGGTCATATTAGAGGACGAACCAAATGCATGTGCTCGCGTGATCCGCCCGAACGCTCTTCTACCCGGATCATGTCCTGCTCGTTGTTCGTGCCGCTGTCCCGGTTCTGTATTCCTCCGCCGTTCCGAACAAACGTGGGACAACGCCTTGCAAATCCTCGGATTTCCGGTCTGGAATTGCCTCCTCGAGCTCCTGGCTGATATCCGTTTCCGTCACACCAAGATCTATCAGTCGGCGTATGCACCACTGTGCAATGCGGACAGGCGTAGCAAGTCGTGTCTCGGACACTGGAGGGGACCCTGTACTCGCGGCGTCTGTCTCGCCGGTTGAGTCGCTAGACGAAGTGGACTCAGATGCAGCGTCCTTCTTGAGCCGCTCGAGCGCTTGGCGAAACATCATACGGATGGTGATCACGTCTGGTTGCGGTCCTGCGTACACAACCACAGAGCTGTCTTCCCGGCCATCCCGGCCAGGGAGTTGCACCACGCTCCGATGACGCTGGACCAAGTCCAGCGGGCTCTGCCGACGGTAAAGGGAATTTGAGCTGCCAGTACGTTCTGCAAGCTGTCGAGTCTGAGCGAGACGTAGGCTGAGCGGCCAAAACTCCATCAGCAGACGATGTGCAGCCGTGACGCCGTATGTATCGAGCACACCTTCCAACACTTTATTGAACGCTCTGGTGGGCAAGTTGAAGGTGAACCAACGGCGGTAGCCTTTGACAGAGGGGCAGAACGACGTCCACTGCGCATCAGTCATCGAAATGACGGTCAGCAGAGAGGATACCTGTTCCCGCATGCTAGCATTGTTATGTCTGGGGCCACTGTATTCGCCCTTGACCATAGCTGCGAAGAGACTCTTCGCTTCGGCCAGGTTCCCACCAGACCCCTCGTTACCCGATTGGTTCGGCTTGCCCAGGAGTATCATTGTTCGCGAGAGTACCGCTAGGTTGACAATATTCCACCCCGAAGCCTTGGTTTCTGCGAGCGTTTGCAGGATGCGTCTAGCCGCGGCCCACTCGTGAAGTTGGATTTGCGCATCGAGGAAGGCTTGCAAGACGTTTTGCGGCAACTCCTGTCTCTCCCCGGTCTCCACGTCCTCCTGAGCGCGAGTTTGTACGAGCTTCGACAGAAGCGACCTATCGTTGGTGGCCACCGCGAACCGTACAAGAGCGGGAGCAATCGCTGGGTCATTGTACAAGCTCTCGGGGATGAGCGGGTCGTTGCCTTCTTCGCTGTAGAGAAGCCTTTTCCCGAAGGTGTATGTTTGAGCGTCATCGGTGACAAGCTCTAGGTACGGCCCAAGTATAGTTGATGGTAGCTTGAGCTCCAACGCGGGATCGTTCCTCGTGTCGAAATTGCTTGTGAAAAGCCCATGACGCTTTGGTTTGGTCCCGCTCTGCGGTGAAGCGAAACTGTCCCCAGAAATTCTCTTCTTGTTGGCATCTGCATATATCCGGAGGATTGCAAGTACCTGGAGAGCAGGGTGGAGGTTGCCAGCTTTGATATGAATCCGTAGAGCTTGATGGGCTATGCCAACCATGGCGGCGCTTCCATCCAATACGTATGGTGGCATATCTCGTGTGTTGATCGATCTGACTTCGCCTCCAAGACCGATGAGATGACGAAGGTAATTAGAGTGTTTGGCGATATCCCCCGCGGCTTCGACGAAGCGTAGCACGACCGCGTCCCATGAACCACGCCCGAGCTTTACATCAGATCTTTCCAGGAAGTCGTGCAGTACCATGAGATCCTGGAGAACGTGCACTGGACGGACAGCTCTGTCTGCGTCGCCCGCGTTCATTTCGCTCAACAATGCATCTACGTACGCATTGACGACCTCGCTACTTACCGTCCTCTTAACATCATGTACAGCGGCCTCTTGATCCATGGTCTTCGGTGACCGAGTGTTGAAGATGTATTCCAGCTTGTGCCAATCTTCGAAACGCCCGCTCGGGACAGGCATGAGCAATCGCCATGAAATAGGTCTCCATGTTGGTTCTGATTGCCCGCAGATTGACCGCAAGATGGCGGCGCCTTCTAGTACCCAATGGCCGTGCAAGCAAGCCCACAGAACAAGCTCCAGCCAGACCTCCGTGCGCAACCCGGCAATATGAATCCTGTACGCGGTACCAGGAATCTCTGGTCGCAGTGGGATGTACTTGCTGCCCGTGGCAGAGGCTTTGTCGACGATGACCTGCTCATGTGCTCTCCATGCGGCGTCGGACAAGGAAGTCAGGATCCGTGAGGATAGTAAGTGAAGAGTCGGTGGCTGTTGTATTGCAGTCTCGTCCTCCCCGGGCGTGCGGCTGTATATGTCCTTTGGGAGAAGGTCCTGGTGATGCAGGTGTGCAATGATCTCCAGAATCTCCGGCCTTACGGGTCCATCGCCACAAGAGACTATCATGGCGCCCAGAGTACGCCATACCACACCCAACACGTTTCTCGCGAACGAGTCCGGCTTGTACGTATCCTCTGATTCACTCTGAGCTTCTGCAATATCCAGTGGTATCATCTGGGGCAAATTGACATGTAATGGCGATCCAGCAGCACTGCGCCCGGGATGCGGGAGGTTGATGGGCTCACTGGTAATTTGGTGGAGTGAGACTTGAGCATTCCATAGTGTTTGACTCACTGTTGGCTGTCCTGCTTGTTGAACGGCCGGCCCAAAATGATCGATGAGGTCTTTCATCAGCCACACGGCAGCCTTCCATCTCCCCTGCGAGACTGCCAAATCGTGCAGTAAGTCCGTTCCCTTCTTTGACACCGGCCGCTGCCGCGCTGCAAGAATGATCTCGGCCCTCTCCCGAGGCGCAGTACCGCAGAGGACAGTTGGATACCCATAATCAGATCGCCGCAGGTTGGGTGGCAAACATGCTTCTAACAGTGGCGACCAGTTGCCTGCATTATCCCTATCGAACGAGGGTGGCGGATCGATGCGCTTGAACACCTCGAAGTCCTTGAACCCGTCATCCTTGAGCCTTCCACGCATGCGACCATCGCCGCCCTTTGGCTCAGCATTGGCGGTCGCGTAACGACGAGTCGCCACTCGCTCGGCCGTCGTCCATGGGCCATTTCGATGTTTTGCGACAAGTTTTCTTTGTAGCTTGTACCACCCGATGCCCCTGCTGCATCGTATCATGAGTGACCTGGAGTGACCTCGAAAAGGGAAAGCTTTTGATGGTGTATTGCAACTGGAGTTGAACTAAAGTCACCTGAAGCGCATGATGTTCGCGTTCGCGTTTGCTGGCCTGAGGCTTCTGGCCTGCAGCCTGCCAGGCCTCCGAACTTCACTCGTATCTTACCGTTGCCGACTCACTACACATCACCTTACTATTGCAAGCACAGTACACTCGAACTTGTACCGACACACCGCTGCCAGACATTGTACACCGCGTCCGTCTCTCCCACTTGAAGAGTCAACAAAATAGCGCCAGTCGCCCGCCAGAACGTGTCAATACCGCGTTTGCACGCACAAGCAGCGTTCTCGCCAATCACACCTCAAACTTCCTTCGATCAACGATCCCCTGACACGACAGCGACATCAAAATGTCGTACCGGCTGGGTAAGATAGCTGTCACCTCACCTCTCCATGCCGAAGCCAACTAATTCGCCGCCCAGAAATATCTGCCAACGGCCGAGCCACCTGCAGCACCACTCACTGCAAGAACGCAGGCACGAAGATTCTCAAAGGCGAGATCCGTCAAGGCGTTCTCGTTCCGTTCAATGAGCACACGAGCTGGAAATGGCGGCACTGGTATGTTTTTCTCTCCCTCGCCGCTGATCAAACCGCTGACGGAAGAAAGGGGGTGTGTCACGCCCGAAGTGATCTGCAACTGGAAGGTCAGCTCAGGCGGCGATATGGACTTGGTCGACGGCTACGACACCCTCCCCCCAGACGTGCAGGGCAAGGTCCAGCGTGCTTTTGAGCAGGGTCACGTTGACGACGACGACTGGAATGGCGTTTGTCTCCCTCACCGCTGCCTTCGTGTTAATACTGACGCGGAGCACAGGACCAGGAGATGAACAGGTACACTGGCAAGCGTCAGGGTATGTTCGTGAAGACGAAGACACCAAAGAAGAAAGCCGTAAGCACCGTGTGCCACGCGTCCAAGCTCTCGTTCTTTACTGATACTCACCAGAAGAAGGATGATGATGACGAGGACGAGAACGAGCCCGACAACACGCCCGTCAAGGAGAAAGGCAAGACCAAGAAGCGTGGCCGCAGCCGGGACGATGACGACGAAGCGGACGGTGACGACGACGTGAAGCCCAAGACGAAGAAACCCAGAGCCAAGAAGGCCGTGAAAGCTGAAGCCAAGGACGATGAATCGGAGGTAGCACCGCCGGTCAAGAAGACCCGGAAGTCGGCCAAAGCGAAGGACGACGGGGCTCATGAGGGTGACGTTGCACCGAAGCCCGCCGCGAAGAAGGGTAAAGGCAGGAAGGCCAAGTCCGCCAGACCATTGAAGACGAGGATCGAGACGCGCAAGAGTCAGCTCCGGCAGTCAAGGCGACCTCGAAGACGTCTGCCGTGGACGACGAGTTGGGTGATAAGTCCGAAGAGGAGAAGCCGAAGCCTCAGAAGCGCAAGGCGAAGGGTAGAGGGAAGAAGGCTGCTGCCGTTGACGAGGAGTAGCCTGAGGCTTGTGCAGATGCTGAGGAGGAGGACGTGTTGAGCGTGCCGGACTATTACCTGACGGGTGGACGATCCTCCTGCGTGGAGACGGACATGTCGATGTCCCGTCAGCTGCGAGGAGCTTCTGGTCGCCACGCTACGATGGCGGCGATCACGTCGATGCATTTTACTAGCTTGATACCCTCTACTTCATGTATGCGTGATTCGATTAAGCAGTTCTTCTACATTGCCGTCCGAGACTTTCTTCAGTCACTAAACAATTGGATGGCATCTGATGGCTCTGCTTCTTCGGTATTCGATTGACAAACCATGGAGCCAACGAACGTACAATACATGCGCAGAGCCTTTGACCCACGAACATGCCGAGGCACGATATACATGACGTCCGACAACTTCAGGTTTCGTGTTTCCACATACATCCGCGCTCTACTCCAGTCGTGCCATTGGCGCGCATCACTGGTAGCGCGCGTATGCACATGCAATACGCATAAACGATCGTAAGAAAGAGCCTTCACTCTCGCTTTTATCATCCTCGGTGCCAAATCCTAAAGTGCTTGACCATCACCCAGCCGCATCTACGCTCGCCATTATGGACTCCAGCCTCGGTCTACTGAAGTTCCTCTTCCCGCAGATACCCTCTCTGGCCAACACGGCAGTATGGCATACCCTCGGACAGCTAGAGACCTCGTCGAAATGGGACTTGCGAACGACGCTCACGGTACACGTCCTGCGGCAGATGATGAAGGGTGGCGGGAACAAGCCGACTTCGATTGGCAAGGTGCAAGCGCAGACGCTGAAGGATCCCGGTGTCAAGGGCAAGATATGGGTTGCAAAGGCGACGGTGGCGGCACCGAAGCCGGGGGATGAGAGTTTGCGGGAAGCTGTGTTCAGGGCTATCGATGAGATGAAGGAGGGTGAGGTGCAGTATACGAAGCCAGACCTTGTGAATACGGAGGTGGAGTGGACGGGCTTCCGGCCAGATGCTGGGAAAGATGAGCCTCTACCGGATATCAGCGAGCAGGAGAAGTACAAGCGATTGATGAGGGAGCCCTCACGAACGAGCAAAACGACGGTGCTGTACTTCCACGGCGGAGCCTACTATCTATGTGCGCCATCAACTCACAGGCAACTCACGAGCAGACTAGCCAAGGAGACGCACGGCAGAGTCTGCAGCGTACGATACCGGCTGGCACCCCAGGATGCGTTCCCGGCTCAGTTGTTGGACGGGTTGATGATGTACCTTAGCCTCCTCTATCCGCCCCCTGGATCAATGCATGAAGCCGTGCCCGCAAAAGACATCGTGTTCGCAGGAGACAGCGCAGGCGGCAATCTTGATTTCGCGCTGCTTCAGCTGCTGCTCCAGCTGCGCCGAATAAGCGACAAGCCAACCGTTCGCTTTCACGGAGAAGATGTGGACATACCCTTACCCGCAGGCGCGTGT
This sequence comes from Friedmanniomyces simplex, assembly GCA_005059865.1. NCBI lineage: Eukaryota > Fungi > Ascomycota > Dothideomycetes > Mycosphaerellales > Teratosphaeriaceae > Friedmanniomyces > Friedmanniomyces simplex. The sequence goes on from NAJQ01000391.1 coordinate 14,478, forward strand.
GCCAACTCCAGCTGGTTCGACATTTGCCGGGCAATGCCATCTTTAACGGCCAACGCCAAGTACGACTACCTCCCGCCGCCGAACCACGACGACTCGATGACTCGGTTCCCGCACGACGACATATGGCCCGCGAAACCGCCCCGAGGAGACTTGTTCTGCGATCTCAGCCTGCTAGACCACCCTTTGACCTCCCCATTATCGGCCGAAAGTTGGAAAGGCGCTCCGCCGCTTTGGCTATGCACAGGGCAAGAGTGTCTGACCGATGAAGATTGTGTCGTCGCTTCTCGCGCCGCCTCGCAGGACGTGAAGGTGCAGTTCGAGCAGTACGAGGCGATGCCGCACTGTTTCGCCATGCTCATGCCTTTCCTGCCTACTGGCGATCGATGTCTGCGCAGTTGGGGCGATTTCTGTCGACGGTGCGTCGAGGAGCCGGAGAGTGTCGAGACGAATGGCACTTACGTGCATGCGAAGAGTGGCGCGGAGAAGTCGATCGATGTGGCCGGTGTCAGCACCATCTCTTTGGACGAGGCCAAGAAGCTCATGCGGGAGGCGAAGGAGAGACGACTGAAGGGGTATGAGAAGGAGGGTAAGGGGATGCCGAAGCCAGCTTTATGACATTCTTAGAAGATAAGGTGTGGCCCCATTTACATACAATTCATGATACATCAGCCTCCGTGCATGTAGAGCTCTAGCTCTACCTTTCTCCGAACGTCCGAGCTGGCTCTTGACGGTATCACAGCCTCTATATCTCACCTTTGAACCCTCACCACCCCACTGTAGGCCGTCGGGATGGCGGATAGCGACAGAGTAGCTCACTCGAGCATGATGGGTGTGCCTTGGATGGTGTTGATTATAGAAAAACGGTTGATGTAACGATTTGGCCAGATCCCGTTCTACAAACGCAATTCTTGTTCGAAAGAAATCACAACTGGTCAACGAAACATTACATGGCTTGCCGGAACTCGTCATAGCCTACAAAAACACCGGTGGCAATGATTGTGAAATATGATTAAGTCGTGTGGATTGACAGCTTGAACATAGGTAAGAATTTCTCTTCAATATCATAACCATCTGCGGCATTTCAGCCTGCCTCAAACATCATTCGCCGAAGCCGTAACAATCCTGCTTGTCCCATCCGAAGGTGGCGGCATACCCTCCTCATCACCCGGGTCTGCATAAGTCCCAGACTTCTTGGCCGCACCACGGGTCCGTCCGCCCTCGATAACATTGTTCGAGTCGATCGCAGAGCGCTCGTCTTGCTCTGCACAACTATCAGTACTGACGCGTGACGAGAATCGGTCGAAAGGTGTACCAAGCGTCTTGTCGGAGTCCGCGGTGGCAGGATCGATGGGATCCTCGACGGTGTCCTCGTCCTTCTGGACTCGGACGGGGGCTTGCTTCTGCCCGGTGCGGGAGACGTAGTCATTGTCGCTCGCGCCGGTGCCGGCCGGTGCTTCGGTCTGCTGCTGCTGGGTGGACATCTTCTCAGAGAATGGTGGTTGTTTTGATTGGTCGAAGGTACGGACGTTGGTGAAGTTGAGTGGGTTCGGGTAAGTCTAGCATCTGGCGACAAACGAGTTCATATATCCCCGCAGACCGGCCAATTCTGCACCAGACGAGCTGGCGGACGTCACCAGTCTTTCAATCCCTCCTCATTGGCATCATACTGATGCAATAACGCTCAGCCCAGTCGTCTCAGGGACATGGAGCTTACCCCAAACAAACACTCCGCACGTCGAACGGGACAAGATGCCCGAAAGCCTATCTCTGATGGATCATTGAGGTACGCAGGGTATATCACCGGCGGTTTGTGACGAGCCTTCGATGATCCACGCCGGCTGAGATGCCGTCAACGCATGATCGATGGTGCATCGACTCCTGGAGGTCGAAGCACAGACGAGTTCCGAGGCAGAGGGGTTGGAATTTGGAAAGCAGATGTCATCGATCAGGAAGGGAGCCAACTAGCGCAGGAACAGATCGTGGAGAAACATGGCCGGCCGATGCCGCTAATGCAAGCACTAATGTCGCTTGCTCAACAAGAGGTTTTGTGACATGTGTTGTTCGCGATGCTGCGACACTCGGAACTTTGCAATGATGGCATGATGCGCCCTGCCTCGTGGTAAGCTTGGACGTGAAGCAATTGCTCGGAAGAGGTGCAACCAACGACCGCGATCATTTCTTGTGGAGGGGTCCAAGATGAAAGGCATTCAGCAGACGTGGTGCTGCACATGAGCGATGCTGTACGCGAAGCCTCACGATCAGAACGGACGTACATCCAGTCAATCCCTCTCCACAGCCATCTGTACACTAATCTCCCACACCACCCCCTTCGCATCCCCCAGTCGCTGCCGTATAACACTCGTGATCCGCTGCCGTATCCTCATCATCTCATCCCCATACCCGACGCCGCCGCCATTCCGGTACCTCAGCTTCAAATTCGCCATGCAAAGCCCATAATGCACCTGCCAGAACCGCGCCTCCTCCACCGCCGACACGCCCGGGTCCGTCTCGATCTCGTCGATGACCTCCCTCACGGCCCGCTTGTCACGCGCATGCGGTCTGTAGCTCATCAGCAGCATGGAGGCCAGCGACGCGCCGAGCCGCACGCCGAAGGCTATCATGAGCAGCGCGATGGCGAAGGAGAAGAGAAGGTCGAAGGACTTGTAGCCGGACATGTTGAGGAAGGGCATGATGAGGAGCAGGCAGGAGGCGGACAAGGTCAGGAAGTGGCTCGGGTTGCCCAGGATCTTGCCCCAGCCGGCGATGAGGTCGAAGCGGATGGCTCGGCCGATGCGGGCGTGGTTTCGCAGCAGGACGGCTGAGATGAGCGTGCTGGCGATAGAGAGCAGAGCGCTGATGTCCACTGGGCCGGCGGCGACACGCTCGTGAGAGTGCGGCGAATGTGACTCGTGGTGCCCTATGTTCTCCAGCGAATGCTGAATCCCATGACTGATAATGTCCAACCCCATGAAGGTGATGAACACGGCCATACCGAAGCCAGCCAGCACATCCGCGCGTTCCAGACCGAAAGGATGCTTGATCGAGCTGCGCTTCCACACCTCAAAGTTCCCCATAACGTCCACCGCGACGCACACGGTCGCGCCCGCCGCGTCGAAGAGCAGGAGGCGCGAGAGTGCCGTCATGGCCAGCGAGCCGGCGCCGGAGAACTGCACGTACCCTGCGATCAGGAAGTGGCAGAGACACCACGTCAGGCGGGCCGTCTGGTGGGAAGTCATGCTCCACCATGCCTCCTTCCGCGTTGGCATTGGCAGTGCAGCTGGTACGCTGAGTGGTGTTCGCGCGGCTGGTGCTTGGACGATGGAGTCCATGTGCGAAACATGTATGGAGGAGTGCCGGTACTTATGACCTTTCCGTCTTCCGAGAGCTTCACTTTTGCTTATGCTGCCCTTTCCAGAGGTGTACTGCACCGTTGTGAAGTTGAACGGGTTGTCTGCCGACGCTGCACCGTCCAAAGTCTGGAACCCACCATCTGTGCCTGCAGTTTGCGGTGTTGCGGGGCTGTAGTAGGTGCTCTGCGGGCTCAGCGCGTTGAGGGAGAAGGTGGCACTCGTCGGGGAGAGCATCGCCGTGGCAGGCTCCACGTTGCCGCCAATGTCCAATGCCTTGTTCGGCGAGTCCGTGATGCCCTTTCGTATGTCATAATCGTAGTCGGTTCGTATCGCTGGTGGGGGTGTGTTCTGGTTGATACCCAGACCGTCTGGTATTGTTGATGCAGGCGCATGTTCGTCTTCGTTGGGCGGCGTTGGCGTGCTCGGCGGGGCAGGGATAGGGAAGGTGGAAGCCATAGCGGCTCAAGGCAGGTCGTCAGCTACACATATAACATCATGTGCGTGTGTTGTTGAAGCGCAAGTATCTACAAAGGCATATGCAAACGACAGGGGTCATTATTTGCGGAGCTAGCGGAGGAGCCTATAAACCGGGCAGGGCGAGACAACGACAGAACTTCGCTCAGATAGCACGGTCAGGCAGGATGGTTACTCGGAAGGGGTTGTTATACAGGGACCTGAATGAACGACTATGTACACGTCCACTTGACTTCTACAGACAACATACCTACCACCCTAAGACACCTTCATCATTCATGCACGTCCCGATGTCGCGCATGACTACATGTCGGCACGGCCACTGCCGCGTCTCCGACAGCCGACGGGAGCGCGTCAGACGCAGACCAGGATTCCAGGAACGTGACACCGCCGTCTCGAACAGCACCGCCTGTGCTTGTTCCAGGTCAACGATGACTTGTTGCCCAGTCATCACCCCCACTCAGCCGTACGTCCGGCAGCCACTCGGCTGCCGCACGTTCCTGGCAGCTTGGAACGGCGTGGGGAAGGCAGTGGTCATCCGTGCGACGCCTCCTGCGTGGCTGCTTGGCTTATCGCTGCACTCCACACTCCGCGCCTGCAGGTGAGCTCGAGCTTGCTCGTGCGCGGCTGCTTGCCTGCCGGACGATAAAGAGGCCTTGGTCGTTGTTGATGTTCTTGGTCGACGTGATCTCTTTGTTCCCATCGTAGCCAGCACCACCAGCAGAAGCAACCGACGACATACACGACGCGCACCGTGTCGAAGGTAACTACGGCGTCGGTCCAAGACACCTTCCACCTGCTCCAGTGAACCGCGCCTCGCCGAAGCCGTGACTCAGCTCGGCCCGAGTCACGCCCACTCATTGTCCATCAGTCGTGACTGCTGGATGGTGCCACCTGCTCAACGTAATACCTCCATCATCCTTTGTTTCCTCAATAGCGTCACCGGACCTAGTACACCTCTTCCTGCGAACAAAGCACCACCATCGCCCATCGAAACGCCTCGCCCAGCTCCAGCTTTCATCCCGGCACACACAGCTCCGGCGCGTACAACACCTCAACACCCAAGCGTAGATACACCCGCAAGCCACGAACAACCAACCATGATGTCCTCTGAGCAGACCTTCTCCACCTCCGACCTCCGCAGCACTGCTCAAGACCAGCTTCGCATCGCTGCACACAAGCACAAGTGGGCCCTCGGCAGTACCTCCACCTCCGGCAGGGCTGCCGGCGGCAAGCCTAGGCCTCATCGTCCCTCTGAAACGTGGGTATACTCTCCCGCCACATACGTTGCGTTGATTGCTGACAAGCAGCAGCAACTACAACGCCAAGCGACGTGAGGTCAAAGCGGCCGTAGCCGCGCTCCAGCCCGGCGCCAAGGTCGCGCGCAAACAGGACATGCTCGAGGGCACCGCGGTGTCTGACGAGTCCTCCGGCTCAGCGTCCGACTACGACGACGTGCCCTCCCCCAGCGTCGACCCATACTTCTACTCTTTCGACTCCCGGGGTGCCCCTTCGGAGGGGAGCCAGATCCTCAACGCTGCTCTTGTCAAGGCGGTAGCGAAGTTCGAGGAGCGCGAGACCGTGAAGTTGGTCAAGGACGAGTACGAGGTCCTGGATGACGAGGGAGAGAGTGTGGGCTTGACTCCGGTCAAGAAGGGCAAAAAGGCCAAGGCTCAGCCGATGGTTGTGCCGGATGCGGATGAGGATTACGAGCTTGTCTAGACGTTGTCCGAGGCGGATACGCAGGGTTGTGGGACGCAAGTCTGTCCTTTCAACTTCCGGGAAGAAGAGTAGGATGTGCGGTTTTGGAGGGGTATCGGGGATACGCATTGCTGCGGACCGACCAGGGCGGTGGGTAGCAAGGACATGAGAGCCTTATTTGGCGTTCTTCGAGGAAGATGTGAGTTGCTAGGTACCCTATGCATTAGTGTATCAGTTTGAAGACTCATCAGCTGCTCTGATGTTAGCAGTGTCGGCGATGTGATTCTTCCGCATCGCCCGTGGCCTACTCCAGTCTGTCATAGCAATCTTTGGTGTTGCATACATGTACCACATCTCTACCGTGCATGCTTCATTGATAGGCTGGCCTGAGGCCGGTTTGTCGGCGGCCCTCATGGCACTATGTTCTCGTCTTCACCTACTCTGTTTCTTTCGTCCCCTACATCTCTTCTCCTCTTCTGTTGGCAAGCAAGCACGCCAGACGGAGATGCGCTTGTGTCCATCGCGTGTCACATCAAGCGTGATCGCTGACAAGTTGATGAATGGATCTGTCTTCGAGGTCCTCATCATCGAGGACCACGTCTTCGGGAGGACCACGTCTTCGAAAACCACCAGCTTGGGTGGTACGATCCACTGGTTATACGCGCGGTGGCGAGGCCATGGGTAAACTGGTGTACTCGTTGAGCGCCGTGCTCTTGGAGAAGAAGAAGTCTAACACCAATGTTGTTCCGCTGTCGCGTTTCGACGAAAAGAAATCGAGGAGCTTTGTGGGCTCGATCGCGGATTGTTCCGCTTCTTTGACAACACATAGCTGCTGTACCACCTCGACCGGTGAGCTCCACAGCGCCTGCAATTGGGCGGAAGGAACTGTCGAAGTCTCCCAGTAGAGTGTGCCCTTGTTCTCGAAGATGCAAGGGATGCTCAACACCCCGATAGAATTCTGGCATCCGCAGCCGTCATACTCGAGACTTCCACCCTCTAGACCACAGATTCTCCTGTCATCAACATGCCCAAGGCACGCGGACGCCGGCGAGCATCCAATCGGTGGCTCTGGGTCCACCCATTACGACATTAGTCACTACCATTGAACCGCTACTGTTGCTCAGGCATGGCGGAACGCGTTCTTATCACCCTCGCCCAGGACGCCGAAGATGCCTCCTCAGGTCTGCGTGTCTTCCGAGACAGCCTGCCACGCAACGCTACTCGGATCACAGCCGTCATCAGCGAGTTCTTCGCCATCAGCGCCTCGCTGCGACAGCTCGACAGCGCTGAGGGCGATCCACGCTTCCAGCCTTCCTTCTACCGGATCCGAGACGATGTTGGCCTGTTGTGTCGGAGTCTTCAAGCCAACGTGAGCGATGTCTTTGCTATGTTCGCGAGGTCCCGGGGTAGATCTCGACAGATGGTCTGGGAGGATCTCCAGCACAAGATGGAGCAGGATGAGGGCGAGGGCTTGCTTGAGCGATTGCAGTGCTACCGCGGTATTCTGCAGGCTCTCTTCGAGGTTGTCACGGGCAGGCGGCCGAGCTCTCTCGTTGAGCTGAGGAGGCAGTTGGCGAGCTTGGCGGCTGCTCAAGGCGTGGTCAGCTCTTTATCTGGTACGTACGTTACTTGCCCCAACATGTGTCGGACTAAATCTGAATTCTCCTTCCCAGGTCAGAGCACCCCACGCACACCGGTGGCACGGCCGCAATTGCACGTCTATGATACCCCAGTCTCGCCTATACCGGAAGCCGGCGATTGTGACTATGAGCGGCCGCCACCATTTGCCCCGGATCCGCCTCTTCAGTCACCGACTTTCACCTCCAGCTCGTCAGCCACTTTGTCGTCGAGCCAGACGTCGTACTCGAACGCGTTCGCTCCTTCCAGTCCCGTAGTGCACTGGGCCCAGCAAATTTATACTGGGACCAATCCAGTGACGCCATTCCGGCATATCATGTACGCATGAGCTTCGACACCGAAGAACCCGCTGACGTACGCAGTGAAGATCAGTCAGAGTGCTACGGCTCTATTGACCTGACTGCTATCCCGCGAGTAGCCCAAGACGGTTTCATAATAGCTCTCCAGCTGTGCGTCCTGACCCTCCGCAATCCTCAGGCAATGGCTAAAGATCTTAGCACAGACCATTTGACGGCGAGAGACTCTGGGTGCGGATATACTGGCGTCCGGCCGATAATCGCACGCGAGTGCTCATCATGACGAAGGCGAGCAATGGGCTCGATCGGCACTACTGCGTCCCGCTGGTCAGTCTCAAGATCGTACGGGATCGGTCCTGCTTGAAGCTCTGTCGCGCCCGGCAAGACGGTAGATACGATCTATGGGCGAAGCTGAACTTCGCCACGTACGAGAGTGCGTACCGCGCCCTTGATGCAATATGTTACCGTGGAAGATGACTGCTGAGATCGTGGCAGGGATGGTTCTCTTCTACTGCACATTCGTCGCCATGAAACGCCAAGACGAGCGCGGCGTGCCGCATCCGGTACTTCTCGATAGCTTCGAACTCGATACCAGCGACGGACAGGGCGAACGAGAGCTCTTCGCGGGCGTCATCGAGCACGGAGATATGCGGCATGCGTTACGCCTCTTCCGGGACCGGGCCTCTGGTGGTGTGCGGCTGGAGGCGAGCGCAAAGCGTGGGCCGATGCAGGATGTGCCCATCTGGACTGCGTTCGTGACGAAGTATGTCGGCGATCGGGATTGGCCTCAGTACGAGCGAGACGGGGTGGTGAGTCTGGCTGCTATCAGACCGCCTCCGTATGTCTTCTTGCCGCGGTATGAGCCCGCACGTAATAGGGCGGACGAGTATGTGTTGCAGTTTACCATTTCGGAAGGTGAGTTGTTGAAGCCTTCATCACATGGCGAGCTTGCTGACTTCCAGGTTGTTGGTAGATGGCAGGCAGTTTATTGAGGTCTGGGTAGCTCTGTGTAGGAGCTGAACTGCAGTCGGCGAGATACATGCAAGTTGTCGTGAAGCATCAATCACTTTGCTCGGCGGAGGTCCAGTCCAGCTGCGTAACCTACGCGCTAAACGTCCAATCTCTCGCCATGTCGACTATGTTTCGCTGCCAAGGCTGGTCATGTTCCCTGGCTTTACGCGCCGCTTCAGCAGGTACTGGTCCACTGTAATAGGATCTAGTAGAAGTAGGCGCAAAGACGGCGAAGGTTTGAGATCGAACGAGGTCTCGTGCCGTCCGGAAGAGCGCACGATCGATCGGAAAACGCGAAAACGTTCATGAGCGTTACTTTACAGGCATGCGCGGAGGAAGAGTTGTTCATGATACATTGTTTTTACCGGCTCAACTTCTCTCACGATGTCCCCAACACCCAACACCACACATACTCAGACCGCATACTAGCATGTCTACTGTCATGCTTCGCTCAAGGCCATGCCTCACTCCGGAACCTCACTCCAGGTCCGCCTTACTTCAATGGATTGATCACCCTAAAGTCACGGCGTTTCAAGCATATATATCCGACGAACGAACCCAACACCTGCTCTCTACATCTGGTCTTCCCCTCAACCAAAACATCCCAACTCCCTCTCCAAGTGCCTCTTCCACCATGGCGGCGTGCACTGCCACAACCGACACCGTGGAGCTACTGGAAACCATCATCCTCCATCTCCCACTCCGCGACATCCTGGTGCTTCAGCGCGTGAGCAAGCAATGGCAGGCTGTCATTCAAGGCTCGCGAAAGGTGAAGCGAGCCCTCTTCCTCGAGCCGAGTGGCGATGTCAAGCTCAAGACGTACAAGACGCCAGAATGGCGCACGACCCAAGGCCGCATCTGGCGAGGCAAGATGCTACTCAACCCTCTGATCAGATGCTTCAGCACTCGCGACGAGGCGAAGATATCCATCGGCCAACACGATTACGCACTCCCGAGAGGCACTTCCCACCCGTTCTCGCTCTCTACGGCGTCAGTCGCATCATACCAAGGCATGGCGCTCTTCCATCCTCCAGTGCAGCGCATCCTACCGGAGTGTGGCATCTACGGAATGGCGAGTTACGACATGATCATCAACAAGAACGAGCTGGGCGTCACGATAGGAGATCTGGCGGAGGGAGTAGGTGACGGGCAGGTTGACTGCACAGACTGCATGATGATGGCCATGGATGGCGCGGAAAACAGCCTTCAAGAGATTATGGCGCGTTGCGAGGGTCAACCCTCCTTCTTCGACGCACACGTTCAACTAGACTGTCCTTCCATGGCGACCACGGGGTGGGAAGTGCTGGCAAGGTCTGCCAAAACGACGCCGGAAGGCACAGCTGGGTGTAGACGGCTGCGGAAATGGCTCCGGAACGCAGAGAAAGGCCGCTCGGCGTGAGCTCATAGCAACTGCATTGTGGCTGTCCCAGGAGGTCGGGTATGCAGACCCCCACCGAGAGGGGGACGGTTGGGTGCAGAAGACTGCGGAAATGGCTTCGGGATGCAGATATCTCGCTTGTCTAGTACGAGACAGCACAATAATTGGTCAGATAGATCGAGGCCTCGACGGGTGCGAAAGGAAGTAGTAGCAACTGCGAGAGTGGTGAGAGGAGCACAGGCCAGTGAGGCCACGGTCTTGCGTTCTACCCTACGATTTCAAATACCTCACTGAATCCCTTCGTGGGTCGCCCGTGCCATTCGTGCTCAGTCCTCCGCTCCCCTGGCAGCAAACGACTCGTATCCCTTGAGCATATCTGACGTAATACCCTTCTTCACCTGCCCGAAAGCCTCCTCAAAGTCCTCTCTGCCCACAGCTCGGTCACTAGCTGTGTTGCCGCCAGCAATAATCCGCTTCACCAGCCCCATCTTCGCCACATTGCAGATCCGCACGATCTCAGCACCAGAGTAGCCGCCCGTCTTGCTGACCAACTCATCGTAGTCCGCTACCGCCATCGGTAGCGAAAGACCGGCAAGCGAGATATTGAGAATGCCTCGCCGAGCCTCTGCACTCGGGAGCCCGACGTAAACGTGCGAGTCGAACCTTCCCGCACGAAGAAGCGCCGAGTCCAGCATGTCCGGCTTGTTCGTCGCGGCCAGAATGAGAACATCGCGCATGGCTTCGAAACCGTCAATTTCGTTGAGCATAGTAGTCAGCACGTTCAACCCTTTCGTCCCGCCCTCCCTCTCCGACCCGATAGCGTCAATCTCATCGAAGAAGACGACACAAGGTGCCGCCTGCCTCGCTTTGCGGAACACCTCGCGGACGGCGCGCTCGGACTCGCCGACGTACATGCTGATCAGCTCCGCGCCTTTGACGGCGATGAAGTTGAGGTCGTACATCGTGGCGACCGCCTGTGCCGTCATGGTCTTGGAGCAGCCCGGTGGACCGTACAGCAGGATGCCCTTTGATGGCTTGATGCAGTGTTTGGCGAACAGATCGGCATATTGGAGGGGAAGGCCAATAGCCTCGTCGAAGCGTTGTTTGATTGCCTCCGAGCCTCCGATGTCGCTCCAATGCACCTTGGGTTTCTCGAGGAAGACCTCACGGAGTGCGGTCGGACGGACGTGATCGAGTGCGTGTAAGAAGTCCTCCAGCGTGGGTGAGATGCGTCTTCCGTGTTCGCCAGCTGCGAAGGTTGCCAGCTGCTGGGTGGCGTGCTCCACTTCTGTCGTGGCTTGACTGTGTACCGAGCCGTCGACCTGACCGTTGGCTATGCCGTTCAGGACGGACATGCGAGCGTGGACACTGATCCAGTCTTCCTGATCATCTTGATGGATTGCGTGCCATGTCGCGTCGCCGACCAGTACGGCGAGGTCGCTCCCAGTGAATCCATGCGTCTTCTGACTGACCGCAACAGCTACAGCCTCACACTCCGGCACGCCTTCGAGAAGCACGCCCAAGATATCTCTGCGAGCGGCCGTGTCGGGTATAGGCAGTTCGATCTGCCCACTGAACCTGTCGTTTCTGACGAGCGTGCCGTCAACGCTAGTCAGCGAGCGCGTGGCAGCGACTACGATGACACTGGCGCCGGTGAGCTTATCTAGCTCTTTCGCCAGCAAGCGAGTGAGGGGCTTCTGGTCGTTGGATATCTCCGCCTCGAGATCATCGATCAGGATCACGCTCGGCGCCGCCACGATGGCCTCACGGAACACGCTCTTCACATGAGCCTGAACTTTGGTGAAGGAGCCATCAAGCTCGAGATCGAACACCTTGCATGCGCGGGTCATCCGGATCCGCTTGAGCAGGAGACTCTTTCCGGTCCCTTCGAAGCCGTGGAGTAGCACGTGGCGAGAGATAGCCGGTGTTGACGCCATCGAAGCCGAATCGCGTGATCTGTTGAGCACGTATTCCAGATGCCTGTTAAGCTCCTGGACCTGCGCAACGAGGCCTCCGATTTTGCTGGTGTCGAGCAGCGGGCGGAGAGCATGTCCGTTCGGTGATGCAGGCTCAACAGCTTGGTCTGAGATGGTGATGACGGTCTTGTCGTCGCAGTACAATAGTGACGGTCCGTTCGCGCCGACAGCCTCAACATGATCAATGTAGAATCGCTTCTTAAGCCGTTTCTTCGCCGACACGTCGAAAGTCACACCTGCCGCGATGGCTTCGCTTTCATAGAGCGTGTAGGTGGCACGACCACGCCACCTGCCATCCTCACCATCCACGGGGTTACCGTAGTCGGATGGGGTCACATCGGTGAGCGTCACCTTGTCGGCGTGGACAACGGTTGCCGTAGTCTTAGTAATGGTAACATGTGAACCCTCCTTGAACCCGAAAGCCGCTCGAAGCGTGTCGGTCATCTTCGCAGGACGCAGCTTCGGGCTGTTGCCCATCTTGTCCGTCGCCCGCCATGCAATCCCATACCCGTTCCCGCTCTCGCCGCTGATCTGACATAGCTCACCTACCTTCAGGTCTAGTTTCTCCAGACTCTCTGGCGACAGGTGTACGCGAAAGGCGCCCTCCAGCCCGGTCGAAGGCAAGAGCCGCACGACGAAGGAGGAGGGGTCGGCCATGAAGGATTGTTGGCTGCTTCGCCCGTTAGGCGGATGCATGCGAAGTGGGTGGAAGTACGACAAGGTCGCCATGGTGGGGTGTGGTGTAAGTGTACTTACTAGAACGTTTCCAAAAGTCTGCGACGGTATGCCGGTCGGCTAGTTCGATGCACGCACCGCCGTTGCGTGTGGCGTCGCGTACGAATGAGGAAGGAGCGTCTTGGTGAAGCTT
>NAJQ01000392.1:0-27115 GCA_005059865.1 Friedmanniomyces simplex
GGCGGCGTTAAGTACGTCTGCAACGTCTGCAGTAACGACATCACCGCCACCGTGCGCATCCGCTGCGCCAGCAAGGAGTGTACCGAGTACGACCTCTGCGTGCCCTGCTTTTCCCAGGGTCTTCACAACCTTCACCACGACCCCCGCACGCACGCCTACCAGGTCATTGAGCCGCATAGTATACCGATTTTTGACGATGGTTGGGGTGCGGACGAGGAGTTGTTGTTGCTGGAGGGGGCGGAGCAGTATGGCTTGGGGAGCTGGGCGGACATCGCGGATCACATCGGCGGGTACCGGGAGAAGGATGAAGTGAGGGATCACTACATCGCGACCTACGTCAATTCTTCAGACTTCCCGCTCCCAGAACGCGCGAGCACAGGCGACAAACGGCTCAGCGACAGTATCCCGCGAGAAGAATTCCAAGCGCGCAAAAAGCGACGGATAGAGGAGCGCAAAGACGCCATCGCCGAAACCGCCACCCTCCCCAGCGTCCCCTCCAAACCCACCTCCTCCGTCCCCAGCTGCCACGAGGTAGCGGGTTACATGCCTGGCCGTCTAGAGTTCGAAAGCGAGTACTTTAACGAAGCGGAGGAAGCGGTCCAGCATATGCAGTTCTCTCCCGACGAAGGCTACAATCCTGCAACCGGCGAGCTCGACCCGGAGACACAGCTCAAAGTATGCGTCATGAACATTTACAACGATCGCCTCACGTGCCGTACGGACCGGAAACGCTTCATCATTGGTCACAAGCTACTGGACTACAAGAAGAATGTGGCCGTAGAGAAGCGACGCACCAAAGAGCAGCAAGCCTTACTTCTCAAAGCCAAGCCCTTTGCGCGAATCATGTCGCATCCCGATTTTGAGAGTTTGGCCGGTGATCTGGAGAAAGAACAGAACCTCCGGCAAGCGATCGTGCAACTGCAAGATTGGCGCCGCATGCGCATCTCGACCCTCGCGGCAGGCGAGAAGTACGAAGGCGAGAAAGCCGCCAGAGTAGCGCGCAACACGCAAGCACTCGGACAATTCGACCGCATGACCAATGGCCTGAGCGGGCGAAGCGTAAGTGGCAAGCCGCCACCGCCACCGGAGACAGCGAGGGAAGTAACAGAGTACACGACCACGGCCAACCTCCCCGTCCGCCTCTCCCCCAACACCCAATCCAACGGCCTCCCACCTCCACACACGACCGAAAAACAGAACCCCACCCCACCTCCCTCTACATCCACCGTCTCCCCTCCCCGCCCACCACTCCAACCCATACCCAACGTCACCCCCGCAAACTGGACCGAAGACAACGCCCCCTCCCTCCACCTCCTCAGTCTCTCCGAACGAGATCTCTGCTCCAAACTGCGCCTCCAGCCGAAAACGTACATGGCTATCAAAGAAAAAGTGCTCTCGGAAGCCGTGCGGGCGGAGGGGAAGCTGAAGAAGAAGTATGTGCGGGAGATGGTGAGGATTGATACGACGAGGGGGGGAAGGCTGTTTGAGTTCTGGGTTGAGATGGGGTGGGTGGGGAATGCGGCTAAGTCGTGAGATTTGGGAGACGGGAGTCTTGGTGGGAATCGCGATTTGGGTCTGGATAGCCTGGGATCGCTGGGAGTGTGCCAGGAGCTTGTACAGGGAGTCGTCAGCGCCGTTTGAGGTATGCTGAATATCGTAGGCGACTATCAAAGTCATTTCTACTTTGTCTCCTGACATCGCAGCAGCGTGAAAATGAGGTCTCGAGCAACTCAGGCAAGCCTCGCTCACCGCCACGTAGGCCCAACTCCGTACGTGACAAGTTTCGGGGTTTCGCCAACTTGCGACGTTGTTGAAGTGAGATGTTTCGCAGCTGAACATTTATAGCTCGCTGTGGGCGGCTTGGTGAAGTGACCATTGGAAGAGGTGACAGCAGCAAGTCTCGCTCCCCAGAAGGACCCCGAACGCTATCCCTTGCCCACACTGGTGGTGAGCAACGCCACTCTCCGTGTCCTCTAGCCCGTTTTGAATCCTCGGTCACTCCGTATTTCCCAGCAAACCCTACCCGTCCTGTCGCTTCGCGCTAGCTTCCGCGTCCTGCATCCGGGAGCCTTCAGCGCCCTGTACTGACTTGGAGTGTAGACGCTCTCGCTGGGGCCGGAGAGCCGAAAACGTCTGCTGTGACGCTACGACGAGTCAGCAAGACCGACAGGGTCACCGTGGGAAGACGAATGTGACGCTCACTTTGTTCAATCGAAGTCCGCGGCTTGCGGTCAGCTTGCGGTCTTTCCCACAGCTCGGGTTTTGTCAAGAGCGCCATGATGAAAGCCTCACCTTCGAGACCGAGAGCCTTCCTCGTCACTTCGACGTTCGCAACGTGATTCCGCATAGAAGCAAGCCAGTCTTCGTACATATCCCCGAATGCGCTCAGCCCAGACCGGTCCGCGACGAGAAGGACAGGACGAAATGGCCTTCGAAGGAATCTGCCTCAACGTCTTCTGGGAAAGAAGCCCATCCCCACTTGGGGGTCTCGCAGGTGCTCTGTGCTACTCTTGAGACCCTTCGTCGCCCACTGGTACAGAGTCGCAGCCACCTTGTCATTGCTGACATTCGTTCGATTGATATAGAACGTGGATCGAGAGATGAAGGCCGGTAGAGCCTCGCGCCTGGTGTTTCGCGATACTTTCAAGATGGATGGACTCTTGCATCTATTCACAGCTTCGAGCTTGCCGCTTATCGTCACGTCCCACTCATCCTCTTCATCATCCTCGAGCTCAACGAAGAGGCACATGTAAACCCTAGCCCTAATCTCCGCGGTGAGTATGGGGAAAGGAAAAGGGCGTGCGTGTGACTTGAGCTTTGCGCGGAGCCTTGAGACATTCGAGCGGCATCGATCAGGTATGCGCTCCAGGATGGCTGGCGTGACATACATGCTGAGGAGATGGCATCTGCGCTTGTCGCGGTCTTCGGGGGGGACATCCTCGAACGAAGTGAGGGATTCAACAGCGTCCATGCGCTCCTTCCACTCGGCGTAATTGCCCTGGTACAGCCACCCAGTCTTGGTGATGCTGCCAAAGGGTCGTTCCATCTGTGTTCAGTAATGTAACGGATGCTTCGGAGGCCGGGTATGATAACAGATGCTCGTGAAGAGGGATGATGGAGGAGCTTCAGCCTTTATATACCATAGAGCACAGTAGCGTCGAGCATTCACAAGTTGTGGCATCTGAAGATTAGAGGGAGTGAGTGCATGAGCCGACGCAACCACCAGCGGTAGCCAGGTGATGGAGTGAGTCGCGGTCATTCGGTGAGCGTAGTGAGCTGTATCGACACATTGACCATCAGGAGCGGCATCGATGCAGGGAGCGTAGTAAGCTGCATCGAGTCATTTAGCGTGGTGAGCATTCCAAGTGCGCAACTCGGCTACAGAGGTGGTGAGTAGGACAACGGTAAAGTGAGCTTTGATCTCGGTAGGTTGAGAAGTCACTGGGACCGGATATGTACTCATCATTTTGGGCTGGATACCACGAGTCGTCCATGTCGAGTCCCGGTCTTTCCGATATTTGATCCCACCTTCCTTCTGCTCCCCGCGCGCCGTCTCACGCAATTACCATTCCGCCGCAGCAGAATGCAGCGCTCGCTGACGCACGAGCATACTCGCGAGTGGCTCCCCGCCCACCGCACGAATGATTCGCCCCGCCGCTTGCCCCTATGCTTGACGAATCCAAAGCTCATATCTTGCCTGCCCCAGAGATATCTGCGTATCACCGTTATAGATCCCACTTGGTCGTGAATACAAGCACCAAGACTTCGCCCTGCAGCCCAAGCGCTTGCCGATTCTCTTCCATACCTGCAATATGACTCGCCCATGCCACCTCCCGCGTGAGTGAGAGAAGCCGCGAGTATCGCGCCTGCAATCCTTTGCTGCTGTCTAGCGTGACCGTGTATTCCTCCTGATTTGCGGAGTGATCGTACCGGACGCTCAGACGCCGTAGATGCTTCACGTTCTGCACAACGCTGACCCGCGCCCATGTGCGAATGGCTGAGACAAGTTCAGGGTCATGCTTGTTGGCGAGGCCGACTAAGTGCGGCCCTTCCCAATGGAGCCGGAACTCCGTGCTGCGGTAGAGTAGTGGGAGCGCTTCCTCACACACGGAGCGTGAGACCAGCAGAAGCGCTGGGAATCGGGGCACTTTGTGTGGAGTGGATGTTTTTGAGCCTGCTGCTGGAACTGGTGGGTGAACGTGGCAGACCCAGTGCCCGAAATGCCGGCCGTAGATGCGGCTGCGCAGCTCAGACGGCAGATCGTTGAACTGGAAGGGTCGCGCCAGCGTTGCTAATACGCGGAGCATCGCCACAGGGCGCCAAGTATCGGTGAAACTGAGCCGATCGTACAACTCAGGGCCGATTTGATCAGTGATCATTCTTCTGACGCGCCGAAGTAGAGTGTAGCCGCCTGCGGCGGCAGGGTTGAGGGTCAGGCCATGTACCTCGAGCATGCCGTCCATACGCACTTTCCACCCCTCGTAGTTGCCTTGGTAAAGCAGACCGCCCCTTGTCAGCGCGCCGAGGTGTGCCATTCTCGACATGCACTGGTAGCTCCTGAGGTGGGGGAGGCGAAGTCGGGGTGGCTGGCGATACGTCGGAGCTTTGCTGGATGGTTGCCGCTCGAGTGCAAGTCAGAAGTCCGTTTCTACATGTAGGTAGCAGAAGTGTGAGGTCACAGATGTCTCACGCAGACCGCTAGCGTAGCGATTGGGAAGTGGCGATCACTTCGAAGATAATTCCTGCGTAGTAAGTGAGCCTGTTGGATAAGTGGGCCTGTGAGACAAGTGAGCCAATGAGACGTGGGACTCTACAAAACCGCTTTGGGGTTTGGAGTATCGAAGGCTCAGCTGGCAGACATCATAACCGTTGTTACCGGCGATTGTACACCGTGCTGTTTCCAGGAACCGGTGAAACAGGGTATCTCAAACGGACACACCACCCGAGCGCCGACTGCCGACTGCAACGTCTCTGTGACCGCCACCAACGCCATGCTGCAATCCCTCGAAGCGGCCGTAACCAGTCCCCCGGTACCAAAACTCTACTTCCTGCCTCACTCCCGCCGGAGCCTGATGAGGCGTTCATCCAGAACAGTTTCCCTACCACCCCTCCTCCCCCTCCTCCTCCTCTCCCCCACCCTCAATACTAACCCTCGTCCCCAACGCCTGCTGCCCCTGCCGAATCAACTTCCCCAGCTTCCGCGACATATCGCTCATCGCCGCGTCCGCCCTGCGATCCTGCTTTTCCCGGCGCCGCAACATCTTCTCCGCTTCGGGGGAGACATACGCCAGACTCGGGTTGATGTTGTGATTGGCGTTGAAGTTGGCTGCCGTGGTAACGTGCACGCCGCCGGAGCTGCTGCTGGGACGGGAGTTGATGCGCATAGGTGCCATGGAGGCTCGGCGCTCGTGTGTGGAGAGTACTTGCGGGTGAGGTGCGGGGCTGCCTGTTGAGTAGGTTGTGTAGGATGATTGCCTGCGCGGCAAGGGTGCCAGGCTTCGACGGCTGGAGGCGCGGGAGGCTGTGGGTCGGGCGGCGAGGTTACTGCTGCGCGGTGTGGCTGTACTGGAGGCTTTTCGTCGCGGGCTGGTTTCGATGTCGGGCGTGCCGACCATGACCCAGCTGTCTCTGTCCGTCTGCCGCCGCTTATTGGGTGGTCGAGTCGCTGCTCCTGCTGCCGGTGATTGCGGGTTGTCTTGCTCGAAGTCGCCCAGGAACTCATCGTCTTGCCATGCGCCTGGTAATGGTGTCGAGCATGGCTCCTGGCTCATGAGGATGCCTCGTAATGGGCTATGCTTCAGATCGTAGCCTGTGCCGCCTCCAGCGTAGAAGCCTTTCACCACGCTCGTGCCAAAGGTGAACACCTTTCCCACGATACTAAAAGCGAGGCCGGTCCAACTCGCCGGAGCTTCTCCGTTTGGTGACGACGGCACACGCCCGACTCCATTGCGCTCTCGCGCCAAAGGGCCCGAGAGCTGCGGACGTGCGCCATATGCGCTTCCTACTGCGCCATCATCATCTCGCCGACCCCGGCCATCCCTGCCATCAGAATTATTCCTCAGCTCCATCTCCGCCGTCGCCTGTAAACCCGGTGTATCAAATCCTCCCGCCAGCGTGTACCGCTCATTCACCGTCGTTGGATGCTGACCGTACGTGCTCGCTCCAGCACTGGTGTAGCTCCCATCACCCGGAGTTGGACACTGTAACCAGCCCGGCGTCTGGCCCAGAGTCTCTCGTGTGTCCGCCGCATAGGCTGAGTCTGGTCGCGATCGTTTGCGCGAGCCGGCGGAGAAGTAGTCGGTTGCTGTTGCGAAGCTGGGGGTCGCTAATTTTGGTGCCGGCGATTGAGGTGGTCGGAAGAGGTGTGCGTTTCGGCCGGGGGCGCCGGAGGTGGTGTTGAGGGTGGGGGTTTGGAAGGTCATGTTGTAAAGTGCGGTGGTGTAGATGGTGGGGTTGCGGTTCCGTTTATGCAGGTTCAACTTCAACGTGCGGTTTGTTGCCGAGATACCATCTTTGAGATCGCAATATGGCAGGCCGACATACATTCACCGTGGATATAGCATTCACGAGATGAGAGGAGAAGGCGGTGGACGTTGTCAGACCTCAGCAGAGGCCACCCGGGCGAGATGGAGCTTGGGCCAGTGGTTTGTTGACACGCCCAAACCTTGTCCTTGTCCCTGCACGATGACGATGCGGTCGCATTACTCGCGTGCCAGCGAAATCTCTCATATTGCAATCTCTTGTCATGCCCGTTACAGTTACCACCATTGCGGAGCGCTGCTCGCCCGACGAGACCAGCACAACAAGACTACTTACGGGTTCTGCCCGCGACAAGCTGCGGCAACCTGCGGCGAGATGAAAAGCCCACAAATCATTACTCAACGAGTAGCATGAGGCCGATGTGCCGGCGATGATATGGATAAAAGACCATCTAGCTCCCACGATCAAGACGACACCAACCTTCCTGTGATGGCTTGCCGACCGGACGGTGCTTGTGAATCAGCTACCGAGCAAATTCTCGAGCTTCTCTTTGAACGAGAGATGCTATGGACATCCGGTCCGCCAGATCGTCAAATGTGTTCCTCCCGGCCATACTGGCCGCAAGGCCCATTCAGCCTGTCGAGGCATCCTCATGCTCTGCTTCATTTTTTGGATGGAGAACACCCTTCCGGCACCAGCCCACGGTGGGATTTACTTCTTGAGAGTAGCGGACCGGTACGTGGCAATTTTGCTTTCCGTGTCTTACCATCTGATGATATACATGAACGTTGTTGAAATCCTATCAATCTATGAAGGAAAGTATCAAAGGCCTGTCTGAACCCTGCACTCCCTACCACATATCGCGGTCACTCTCGGACAAATACAGTTCCGGTACTGACACCTCCGATAGTATGCTGGTGTCCTATGCAGCAGCGCGAGCAGACTTGGGCCGATAAGGGAGCCGCTCCGCGAAAACAGGCCCCCTCACGCCTCCGAGGTCTCCATGGTGGCCGCCGAGACACTCCACCACCCCCGGACCGCGGCATTCAACATGCCACAAGCTCCCCTTCAAGTTCAGCAACATCACGCACCCGCAACCTTACTATTGATCGCCCTCCCACCAACCCACAACAACCTCAAACAAGCAAGATTTCCCACCCACCACATGACCCCCCTTACCTTACTCAACCTCGGCGTATCAACCAACACATACGCCGCCGCATACCCCACCCTAGCCACTGTATACACCAACCCCGTCCCATTAACCTCCGTGGCCGGCAACCCCGCCACGAGCGCAAACAGCATGGCTCCCACAAACAACGTGAAATTTTCCACACTATTCGCCGACGCGCTCTCCAGCCGCCTCAGCGCCTCGAGCTGCTTCTGCGTGATCTTGCCGCTGCGGACCGCGGCCTCGCCGTATTTCGCCAGGTCCTCGCGGGGCGAGACATTGTGGTCGATGCCGAGGATTTGTTTGGGGGTGCGGGAGGAGAGGACGAGGTGGGCGAAGACGAAGTGCGTGAGGATGTAGCTGGCTGCTAGGTTGGGGGGCGGAGCGAGTGGGCTGGAGGCGCGGAGGCCGAGGGTGGTGAGGAGGGAGGACATTTGTCGTGGGGGCGGGGTCTGTGATCGAGTTCCTGCTTGCTGAGAAGTAGTTTATATACAGCTTATTATCTATGACTGTGCAAGGTCCTGGCCTCGTTGCACGGTGTATCATTGCATGTGCGCCTGCTGTGAGTAGGTACCTTATGTAAGCGAGTTGAGCGAGAGCGATTTTATTTCCCCTGCTTCTCAGCCTCGAGAAGGAACACGAGGAAGCGAAGGAGCACAATCGGCGCCGGCTCTATCTCCGCTACCGCGCAGGGACTCGGCGGTCACTCTCCAGGGCGGAGGTGATTTGCTAGGAGGTGATCATGCTGTAATGTAAGGCGGTCTGCGAACTATATGTAATACTTGTTACGGTTAGTAGTAATGTACAGATCAGTGAATTGTGACAGGATGTCTGGAGGGTTTACAGCATATCCGCACGCTATACTGTGGAAACAATGCTCGAAGTGAGATTCGAAGTGAGATGCCGCAAGCCTACTGCTACCCCTCCAAAAGGAAAGAACAGGGCAGGCTGACAGGTCGCTTACACACATACCAGAACCAGTTGTTATGGATCGCCCCAAGGGCCCAGAGGTCTTGAACAGATCCCCCTTAGCCACATGAGGTCGGCGAAGCTGACAATCGGCCCCGGTATACGGCTCAGAACCCCACGGTAAGATGCGTGCGGCGAGTTTTGGTGTATATATCCGGATCCTCAACATCGAGGTGGAACCAGATTTGGAGGAATGCAGACCTTGGATGCGTGCGGAGTGAATTCGAGTGGAGAAGGATTTCGCAGCAGCGGCTGCGATGCATGATGCGTGGATAAGGGCTCGGAGGTTGCGTGATGGAGAGCGAATCTCGAGGCGGCGGTGCTCGCCATGGTGTGCAGCTTTGCAGAGCCAGCCATGTGCGCTCGGCCATCAGCAGCATCACGGTCGTACGAGCACAGGCCGCCGAGGGAGCGCATATGCATGCTTACGCTGGCTGGTGTTTGAAATCCTAGACAGTCACAACAGTGAGCAGTTCAGTGTTATCTCGCCAAAAAAATCCCGCTTCAGCAGTCGAACACCCAGCAGTGTGTCTAAAGTGCCGTTATCGAGTGGTGTCAGGTCCGCGAGCTTACCGGTGGTGATGTCGAGAAGTTGAGGCGCGGCAGCCCTGATGCTGTGACCATTACGCCTGCCTCGACCACCACCAAAGTCACGAAAAAGCTTAAGACTGCGCGCGCCAATACGAGGGTGCTTAGCGATCTGAATATTACCCACGCTAAGGGCCCCGAGCTCGATGGTATCACATTCGGCGTGGCGAGCTACGAAGATGACGATGACTATGAAGACTGGCCCACCGAGCCGGTGGCAAAGAAGATCAAGGCGGTTCACTCGTTCGAAGAGTTGGTGGGCTCGGAAGACTCGGACACGGACGGCGAGGACGCGGAAGTGGAGCTGGGAAATGGGTGGATGGCTGTGGATGCGCTGGAGACGGCGGCGGAAACGAGCAATGACAGTCTCGGTAACGCTCAATACAAGACGCAGGCCCGGATGCTCACCGAGCAGTACGACTACGACGAGGAGGAGTAGACTGTGTCGCTGCCCTGGCCCGACCGGGCTGCCGGCGACAGGGTTATGGCTATCACTTCGGCACTTGAAGCGCACCTTCCTGCTCGTCTTCCTGCTCGTCTTCCTGCTCGTCTTCCTGCTCGTGCGGCGCTAGACGGGTTTTTGACATGAAGATCGCTTGGTGGAAGTTGGCAGAGCTGCGGGTTGTTGCTCGAATGCGAAACGTGGCTCGCGCCGATCAGGAGTCTGCACCAGGGAAGTTGCGGATGGGAGAAGCCAAGCAGGGTGATCGATTTCCACAGAATACCATTGTTACCCTCATAAACGCTGTTCCTGCCATTCATGTTCACACTTGCGAACGCCGTCAAGCCTCGGCCATGCACGGATTCCATTTCGCCACCGCGCCAAGCGTCGCCGTTCGTTGTTCTGCACTTGCGCTAGCACCTCCACCGACACTACTCGCTCGTGCACCGCGCCAAATTCATGCTCATCTACGGCGCTGCAAGTAAGGGCACCCTCTGACCACCAAGCCATCAACAACGGTCGACGCAGACATCATGGTGCCGAGTGATTGATCGCATCCTCGCCGCCCGGCGTGAGCTGCAGATGACTTTGCGCGGCATCCACAACATGACGGACAAGGCGGAACTCGAGTATCTATTGGCCAAGGCGCGTTTTGAGCTGGCACATCAACATTATGAAGTAGTCAAGGAGAGTGCTGCCCTGGAGATCAAAGAAGTCGAGTCACGCATCAAGAAGCTCGGGCAGCGAGCGATCCACTACGGCGAGGAAGATTCAGAGCTGGAGGTTTTGCTCGCGCCGTTCGGTAAGCCCGCACACTATCTTGAAGTATGAACGAAGCCGACCGCAGGCGTAGACAGCACCACTCTGCACGCTGATGCAGCTGTTCCGGCCAGGAAAATGAAGGCAGTCAAGGCCAAGGTGGGGTGGGAATGGGGATCGCAACCGGAAAACCTCATCGCGGCCATCCCCTGCATTGTCAAGCACCCGAATGGCAAGTAATTCGTGCTCGAATGTCCTCTCTGCCATGGCAACTGCTCTCCATTGACCAAGCGCACCAAGCGCACACCGGACTTCTTCTGCGGCCCCCGAGGCTTCTACGAACACATGACACAGGGCCACAGGGAAGTGCAGAAGGGCGTCTCTTTGGTGGGTATCATCAGGCGGTGCCAAGTGCGTGAGCTCACCAGCTACGAAGTTGAGCTATTGCTGAGTGGCAGCCCCGACGCCATCACCATAAAACGAGTTCCAGTGAGCCGTCCTTGGCACGTGGGACTCAAGGAGGCTACTGCAAGTGCTGATACTGGGACCCCGAGCCACTCGACGATCTCGGGGAAGCGCAAGGCGGATGCGGGCGATGATGACAACATGGACTACGGAGACTCGAGTGCGGAGCCACAGGCGAAAAAGCGCAAGGCCCTTCATTCTAGCGATGAGCTGATGGATGCGGAGGAGCTCCATAATGGCGGGCAGGGTGTCGGGGCTATGCTGGCGCCGGGGCAGGGCGCTATGGGTGTGCGTGTGGAAACACTAGGAGCGGACATCTTGGATATACCGTTCAGAGGTGGGCGCCCTTCAGAACATGGGCATTAGGGCGGCAGTGCGGTGTTGCAGTGCGGGGCCGAGTGGCTCGATCGCGAGCAGAATGTGGACGCTCGGTAGCTGGGACGATGGTCGTGGCGCTGGGGAGTTCTAAAAAGCGTACATCACTGGGGGTGGAACATGGCCTGGGTACGGAAGTATGTTTGCCGTGAGAAAGGCGCTGGAACATTACTCGACTCACGGACCCTCGTTTATGTGGGTTGGCTAGGCCGCGGGTTGTTGCCCACTCATGCCGCGCTCGCTTTCCGCGAGTGTGCATCAAGGAGGTTGCGAATGGCAAAGAAATGGTGCAGGGCGTCCTGCTTCAAACTCCTGTATGTAGCCTTCGTTTCCCTTTGCGAATAACAAGGCGCAGCCTGGATTCCACTACAAATTGCCGTGAGCTCTGTTTGGTGATAGCCGTCAGTCTTCCCACTGTATGCTCGCAGATGATATCGGGCGATGCGAGCTCAGATTACGCCCTCTCTGTTGCGCTCATAGACTCCAAGGTAGGTCAGTATGTGCCCGAACAACCGAGTGTGACATTAGCCACGGCGCGTGCGCACCTCGAGAGTTGTTGGTGCTTGCCGGGAGAGTGCCAGTGACGGGGGTATACCACGAGAGCTTCAAGGGAGTCGACCGTTCAAGAGATACGAGGGCAGAAGAGCGACCGGCGACGCCTACTACGAGGATGCTGTTTTAGGAAGTCTGCGGCGTTTTCGGATTGCCATCAAATGGTTGGCAGGTAGATAGATATACGGCTATCGATGCGGTCGCCCTAGAAATACGGTATTGTTATGTGTGATGATATGGTGTAGCCTGGTAGAGCGCTGTGGGAATAATGATGTACACGACTACCAGGCCATGGCGCGAAAGTCCGAAAAAGGAAAGAGATCAAAAATTGAATGAGCTAATTCCGTCGGACAAAAGAAACTCGCATATGTGCGTGCACTGAACACGGCGAGTCAAGAAACCCGGGCTGCTTGAAGGCATAATCTTAGGATGTACTCTGAAGCGATGGACATTCCCCTTTTCCGAGAATGTAGCTGCAGGTTTACTATCTCAGGCAACTATCCGAAGCTGAAGTGCGCAGTCGAAGGCAGTTGGCATGTGTCACTATCCAAGGCGGGTCAGGCTGATGGAATCAGTGAAAGCTTCCAAGCGACCGCAACTGCACAGGTCAGCCTCGTAGTTGAAATGCTTGCTTTGTTGTTCAATTGATATAACCAAAGCCCCGAGGCCGGAGTTGGGCCGAACCGGATGTGAGCCACAACCCCGACTTCTCGACGGCCTATGACTCGCCCAATCGGAAGCAAAGGTAACAGCCATGCCAGACTTCGTACGTAGAACATGGCGAATAAGTTGCGCAGCGTTGTGAGTAGTTGCGAGTGCGCGTTCATCGTGGATGGGTCGCGGTGCCGCAGCAGCGATGCCCTCCAAGCGCTTCTGACTCCGCCACGCTGTACTCGCGGAAGCTTTCCAACAACGAGCGGTCGCGACACAGCAGGGATTCTGAGTTCCTTGAGCGGGCGTTGTGTGTATCGCGAACATGCATGTTTGGACCATTGAACTGTCTTGACAGTGCGAAGCCTAGGAGGCCAGTATTACGAGCATATCCCGGTCGCGAATCCCTTCTCGAACTCCCGACCATCTCTTTCCCATTGTTCAGGCCTCAGACGAGCTCGCGAGCGTCGGGATGGGTGCCTGCCAACTGATGTCAAGTGCCGTTGGCTCGCAGGCTATGTGTACATGACTGATGGTGTTTGCGTTACGCGGGCGCGCCTGGCAGAGGCATATATAAAGTCCATGACAAGTAGTACTGATGCATTGAACGCCATAGGCAAGAAGTCATCGAGGGATGATCATGGCAGCAGCAATTCGTTGCGCAGATAGGAGTTGAGTGAAGTGAAGTGAAGTGAGGTTGATGGAAGCTCAGGTAGCGTTCGGCTAATACTGCCACAAACTCTTCCCACCTCACCTCTCGTCCTTTCTCTCTTGCTACATCGCCATATCCATTTCGCAGCTAAGATGTAGACTGTACGGGCATGGCCGTCCCGTAATCTTGCTTCCATCCTCCGACACAACCTCTCGTGGCCGTGACATCTCCAAGCCTTCACACGTCTCCGGCCAGCAATTGGCGTCTCAAGCCGTTACGAATCCCGAGCCATCTTCACCACATGCCTACAGAAGGTGACCACGCGCAGGGGCTTGACAAGTCGCAAGGGCCGAAAGAGATGTACAAATGGCTGCGCTATGAGCTTCGAAAGACACACACCCTGTCTCCCCCTGCGCATCCACCCAATACATACTTCCTTGTATCTGGCCCCGGAGACTTGCTTGCACAAACAAATGGTACACAGCGTGTGCAGGTTCGCCGTCAAATGGGAGTAAGCTCATGTGCAAGGTGGTCCGTCTACAATGCTCTCCGCGCAACCACCGCACAACCACCGCCGACCAGAGCGAACAGCAATGGGCGTGACCAAGCAGCGTGTGGCCATACGCGCGGAGAAGCAGCGTATGGCAGATAGACGGGGGTAATAGATATGATTGTACTTTTTCCGGCCAGTCTGGTCGTGAGAGCTGTCTCGGTGCGGTCCGAATTCTAGAAAGGGTGCAGGGAATATCTTTTCGTTGTTGGCTAAGGCGAAAAGCTATTGCTACACTTGGCAGACTTTCCTTGCATGTGACTGCACACAGCTCCAGCTCACCAGCTCGGACTTTCTCCGGATGCGCTAGACACTTCCGCGCCGCAGCGGGTGGGCTATTGTGCTCGGGACTTCTCGAAGACGATCCTCCACCTGCACGCGTGCCACCGCAATCGCGCAAACTTCACCGTTGTTTGCCGTGTCGGGCCCATGTGCTGCATTGCTCAATCAGAGTCACCCAAGAAGATATGGCGCTCAGCCTCAAAGAACGCATCGCCACCGCCCTCCTCGAGCTGGCGAAGACGGAGGAACGCATAGACGCCCAGGTAGCCAAGTCGGAAGCCAAGGCTGAAGAGAAGGAGTTGCCCTTCGAGGCTGCGCGGCAGGTGAATGTGTCGGCACATTCTGACATGACCGAGATTCTCTTCAAGACAGCAGAGCGCAGCCTTCGTCGCTCCCAGCAGCGACTGGCGGCCGTGAAGTGGGGTGCTACTGCTGACAAACTCGCGATTGAGTCGCGCAGCATTCAGCTCGGCTACCGCTTGATCGATCATGATGAGCAGCACCCAGAGTTGACGAAGCTGTTGGCTCCATACGGTCAGTCTCACAAGTCTCCCCGCACTCGATCTCCTCCTAGTCTGAGTTGGATACGCGGACCTAAAGCGTAAAAGGCCGTTATAATGACTCTCTGTTCAGTGTCCCGTGCTCTGCACGCTGCGTCTGTAGACTTCTCTTTGGTGAAGAGTATGAATGATCACACTGCGCTGCAGCTGTCTGAGGAAGGGGAGGAAGGGGTTCCCGGGCGTATGACCGCTACTGATCAGCAGTCACTCGAGGCTAGCCCCGACAATCACGATCCCGAGAACTTCCTCCTTGCCGGCGCCCGCGCATTCGCACACATTCCGTGGTGCTCCACCATCGTACTGGATGTTGACGACAAGTGGATCAAGATCCGCTGCCCGGCGTGTGACGGCAATACATCACCAAGCACCGGCGAGCTAATGTGCGGGATCAAGGGGATGCATGACCATATGACCTTGAGTCACGAGTACGAGCACATGTCCGCGACTCGAATGATTGCGTTGTGCAAAGTCCGCGAAGTTCGCTTCTCCACAGTCCGCAACATCTGTCAGCGCAAGAAGTCGGGCATGCCATACATCAAAATGGTCAAGGTCAGAACGGAAACCACGACCACAACTGCGGATCGGGGGCCCAAGCAACCGATCTCGTCGACGAAAGACAAGAGCAGCGAGCCATCCAAGGTGCCATGGGCTTGGGGCTTGCAGCCGGACAACATCATCGAATCTATTCCATGCATCGTCAAGCATCCCAACGGCAAATGGTTCTTGCTCGAGTGTCCAGTGTGCCACGGCAACGCCTCTTCGCGCGGTAACCGTGGCTTCTTAAGCGGCCCGAAAGCTTTCCACGACCACTTGCTCAAATGCCACGGCGAACCGAGTAGCACCGCCGGCTTGGCAGGCACCATCGAGAGGTGCCAGGTGCGTCAGCTCATCCGCCGCGAGGTCGACGATCTGAAACGCGGCAGCCCGAATGCCATCACCATCCACCCGGTTCAAGTGAGGAGCGACCCGCGCACGGTCTCCGAGGCGCACCCTCCCACCACGCCGCTCACGGAGGCGGAGGCCGTGGCTCGCGACCATGCTGGGGTGCGGGAGCTCTTCGCGCGCGAGATGAAGCGTAAAGCGTCCTCGGAAGTCAACAGCGCCAGCGGTTCCAGCCGCCGCGATAGTCGTCTCGGCGCTGCAGAATCCGTGTCTCGCGTGGGTATCGGCGAACAGTCGGCTGTGCGGGAGTCGAAGAGGCGAAGGGGGGACATGGCGGACCCAGCACTTTCAGTCCACGAAGAAGAGGATGGGGGGGTGTTGCTGCCCACGCAGGCGGCGAAGCGTGTGTTTGTGATGCCCGAGGCGACGGTGCAGAAGGCACGAAGTCGCCGCGGCGCCTTCATCGAGGTCGACAGTGATGATAACGAAGCTTGACGGAGCATGAATCTGATGTGGTGGCGGCGAGATGGCTGTCGAGGCGTTTGACGATATTGCATGGGAAGCATGGTGATTGGGTGGGACGATGCCGCTTTAGCAGCTTACTGCAAGAGACACATGCATGGTAGTTTTACGTGTACTGTTCATACTGATTACCCGGATCCTTCCAACGGTGAACTATGATTTCCACACGAGCTTCAAGATTATGCTACTGAAAGTGTGCCTGCCCTTTCGGTCATATCGCTTTCGGATGTAGCCGGATCAGCACCCCAGCTCATATACTCCTAGTCTATTAGTCACGACATGGCATCGTGAACGAGACGGACCCTGTTGTACCGAGGACAATTGCCATGACCGACATGCAATCCGCCGCCCGCGCCTTCTTCACCTCCCCCACCTTCGCCGTAGCCGGCGCCTCCTCCAACCCCGCCAAATTCGGCCACCGCATCTTCGCCTGGTACCTCTCCCACAACCTCCCCGCCGTGCCCGTCAACCCGACCTGCTCCTCCATCAGTGTCCGCCGGAAAACCTTCGACACCGTCGCTTCTCCTTCCCAACTGAAAGATCCTAAGAATACGGGTCTGTCAGTCATCACGCCCCCGCCCGTGACGGCGCAATTACTCCGTGAGGCGAAGGAGGCGGGGGTCAGGGCTGTTTGGTTGCAGCCTGGGAGTTTCACGGAGAGGGAGTTGGAGTTTGCGGTTAGGGAGTTTCCCGGCGCGGCGGTGGGTGGGTTTGCGGAGGGGACGGTGGGAGGGGAGGGATGGTGTGTGTTGGTGGATGGGGATGCGGCGATTAGTGCTGCTGAGCAGGAGAGGGGAAGGGGGGAGAAGCTGTGAGTGAGAAGGGAGGTGGGTAGGGCTTGGTATAATGGTGTAGGCGATATGGCTTTTCGGGAGGCGATGCTGCAGGAAGAACAAGTCGACCCGCGCCGCCATGGAACGTAACAGAAACAAGCCGGGTTTGCCGGCTCTCACCGCTGTGGAGTGGAAGGAACTGCAGCCTCGCCGCTGTCATTAGGTGCGAGTACGCCTTGACGGCGGTACGGAGTTGAAGGTGGACGAAGAAAGGGCGGACGAGACACCACTTAATCGAGGACCGCGTACAGTGCGCAAATTTACAGGTTTACAAAGCGGGGACAGTGCATATAGACAGATTTACGTGAACACGTCTTACGAGCTCTTCTTCCCATCCCGCTCCGCCTTCCTCAATGCTCGCTTCCGTATGCCCTCATGCATGCTCCTGTTGACATCCACTACATACCGGTTCATCGGTCCCGGCGTCAGGTTCGCAATCGCCCAATGCATCATGCCGTGCGCCCAGTACGGCGTGCTCGTCCCACTCACGCCCTGCGCGCCTCCACTCCGCCCGATCTTACCCAGCGCTGCACGTACGAATTGCTTGGGCGTCGGCACCATGAGCGAGGACCGCCGGATTTTGCTCATCGCGGAGGTGACGAGGTACGACTGCACGAGCTGGACTTTGACGCCTGCGGGAGCGAGCTCGGAGGCTAAAGCCGTGGACCACTGTTGTAAGAAGGCTTTGCTGCCGCTGTAGGTGGCCAGCAACGGGGTTGGAAGGATGCCGCCGAAGGAAGCCATGGTGAGGATAAGACCACGCTTACGTGAGATCATGCCGGGAGCGATGAGCTGCGTGACGCGGAGAGTGCCGGTGCAGTTGATGGTGATGATGTCCCGCATTTCCTGCTCTGGAGTCTGGGCGAATGGGACAGGGATGCTGTGCGAGAGGCCGACGTTGTTGATCAGGATGCTGACATCTAGGTCCGCAGTGGTGTCCTTGAACTTGGCGTAGTCGTTGTCATTGTTGGCGGCGAAGTCCATGGCCAGAGTTTGGACGTCGACGCTGCACGTGCGCTTGATCTCGGCTTCGAGACTATCCAGCTTATACTGCGTACGAGACACCAGGAAAACATTGAAGCCCTTCTTCGCGAGCTGGAGGGCATATTCTTTGCCTATGCCGTCCGAGGCGCCGGTAATGACCGCCCAGCTGTCCTTCTTGCCAAACTCTGAGAGCTGAGGATCTGTCAGCTTTTTGTTACTGTACTTTACGACCACAATCGTAACACACCGATTTGCCAGGCAAAACGAACAGCGAAGCGATCATCCGCCAGAAAGAGAATATCTTGAGCGACAGCCATAGCAGGCCAATGAAGGCGAATACCTGCGTGGCAGGCGTTGCCCACTTATCGGGACTGGATGCAACATCCATGAGATGCTCTGCCGTGTCGGCCATCTTTTGCGAGGTTGCCATTGCGGTGCAGGTATGACTTTCACATGTTCAGTTGTCGATGGAGGAACTTTGTCCGCCGGGGACGAGATGGAGTCGCCGGGACGAGAAGGGTTCGGGCCGACGGCGTGGCTGCCACGCGACGACAAGCACGCTGAACAAGAACATCTAGCGACTTTGCGGATACGATAGAACCGATCCACACAACGACGCGATGTCGTCCTCACTCGACCAACTCACCTCCTACCTCCCCCCCGGTTGGCTGCCCAAATGGCTCCTCTTCGTACGCCTCCTTCACGACGCTCATATCCCCACCCAATCCGGTCTAACACACCATTTGCAGATCTCCGTAGTCTCCATCGGCAACAGCATCCAAGCCTACCTCTCCCTCGCCGGCACCCGCGAAGTCTACGCCGGCTCCGCCTCCTCCTCTAGCCCCGTCACACCGCTCAGCGCTCGCACATTCGGGACCTGGACGGCTTTGAGCAGTATCATCCGCTTATACGCCGCGTATCACATCCATGAGCCCGTCGTGTACCAGCTCGCGCTCTGGACGTATGGCTTAGCGTTCGCGCACTTCGCGAGCGAGTGGCTGGTCTTTGGCACGGCGAGGTGGGGCAGAGGGTTGGCGGGGCCGGTGATGGTTAGTACTGTAACGGGGAGCTGGATGCTGGCGCAGTGGAGTAGTTATGTAATGTGATATGGAGGGTTTCATATGATTGGTACGTGAGGATGGTGAGAGGATTTCGGTGTGCACGTGGGACGCGGCTAACACGTGGGATATCTGTAAGTCTTCTGCCAGGACGCTGCAGATACTCTTCTCTTTCAGCCCTAGCACGACGCACACAACACCTCCTTGCTATGCGGTTCTCCGTCCGGTCCGCTCTCGCTTCTCTACCCATCATTCTCGTCCTCGCGCTCTCCGCTCTCACTCCGGTGTTCATCCTCTTCAGCCACCCACGGGCTCACAGACTGCATTAGGCTCAGAATATCCACCAAGCCCTGGCGATCCATCTCCGCCTCTTCGTCTTCCAAGCTCATGGCATCTAATCTCCGCACCAATGCTCCAGTGATCACCATGGGTCGCTCGCCACACATTTCGTACTCATCTGCCGACACCCCGTAAGGCTCTTCCGTGCACGAGCGCTCGACCGTCACCGTTATGCTCAGCCACCCTTTCTTTGGGTCTGCTTTGATGGGGTACCCAGACCCACCGTCGAACACGGGCCCAGATCCGAGTGCCACGTGCTTGTTCCCGCATTCACACTCCATAATCGTAGTGATCCCCAGCTTCTGGAGTGCAGCAATGGCTTCCTCACTCAGTGCGTTTACCCACGCCATCCCAGCATTGAAGATTGATCGCAGGTCCACGGCCAAAAAGGCATTGCCATAGATCATGGGTAGCGCGTCGTGGCGCATAGCTCGGCAGACTTGCAGCATGGCCAGCTCGTTGACACTGAAGCGACCGGAGAACGTCACGTATACGTCACGTCGAAAGATGTGCTTGTAGACATGATGGCGAAGCTCCGGCGGCGTTTGAGGATTCGTGAGAAGGCCATGTTACCCATTTCGGCGTGCGCTCGCACCAATTCCTGAGCGTCGCTCCCAGCTGTCGCGCAGTCGTCCGTCCGAGGATTGTTCTTCTCCGGCGATTTCGATTGGAAGCTCTGAAGGCTCAGGCTCTGGAACCCGTGGCTGAGCTCCATGGCGTGCAGTCCTCGCCGGGACGATGCCACACGTATCTCGGTGGCTTGATTTATAGCGTGGTTAAGCGTGAACGCAACGTCGCTTGTCCGCCTGAGATGTTTGGTATTGAAGTGAAGAGGAGCGCGGGCTTGATCATAAGCGTCAACCGCGCTAGCGTGAGCGTTGGGCGAAGACGCAGCGGGAAGGTGCGACGCGCAAGAAACGCATAAGTCAAGCTCACACTTTACGGCGGCTGGCACTGTGAGACCGACGCTCGAGAATAATGGACCTCTTGGCACCGCAGTCCATCAACTTTCAAGATGTCGCGGAGAAACATGCATGCCCCGGCGCAACGACGTAGCCGGTGTCCTACATGTTCTCCCAGAAACGTCCACAGTGGCGGTATATCCGCTCGCACTTTCGCCACTTCGCTCGAGCCGCTGCCACCCAATGACCATACCATCGCCTTCGCACAAGCCCACTCCATTGGCCTGCACCAACCAGCCTGGAGGACATTCGTCCTGAGTGTGCGGGCTGTACAATCCGCCATCCCTTCACCAGTACCACAAGGAGTTCAACCTGCAAACCTTGTCTTCTTCGTCACAGTACCTGCAGGTCTCCCGAATGTCGTGTTCTTCTATTTGGCGCATGGAGAGCGGTGCAGCGGCTGAATGGCTGCGTGCACCCATGCGAGCGTGGCCATAAGTGCCAAGATGACGGCTGTGAAGAGGATGGATTGCATGGTGATGTGTGATCGCGAGAAAATCGGGCCTGACGACAGGCTCGGAACCTGCAGTTGAAATACAAGTCCTCTTTTTGTGGAAGCTTTTCGGTTGAGACTTGTGCCTTTCTCGAAAGGTCAGCCGTATAAGCTTTGCTCCACTCCTCCATTCTGGTAATGTAGATGGCGCGCTCATGTACGCTTTTACTGCTACACAATACAATCGCATGAGGCAGACAGCGTCCAACCATCCCTTGCAGCCTCCATCACGTCGACTGCCTGGCATTTTCCGCCCTGTCATTCACAGTCGCTCCCCATGACTCCCGATCTCCACAACCTGATCGCTCCCCTGATATGGTGGCACATCAAAACCATACTTCTCCGCAATCTCCTGACTCACAAACCTTCCTCCCACGAAGTGCCGCCCCTTGAACCACTTGACGAGTGGCTTAGGCGCCGTCATACTCACCAGTGCGTGCGGGTTGTACCCTTTGCCCGGTCCGTCCTTGGGAGGTCCGTCCTCGATATTCCAGCTCGACGGCGCATCCACTGCAAGTACGGGCACTTCGCCCTCCGCCAATGCTCTGATAACGGCGGGAAAAGGCTCACGGACCTCGCCACTGAAGCTGAAGCCGAAGATCGCGTCGATAATGTAGTCGCTCTTACCCGCCGCGCCGATGAAGTCGTCCGTGAAGGGGACCTTAAGGTGTTCTAGCTGGGTCCGTAGCCGCTGATAGAGTTCGTTCTTGGTCTGTTTGGGGAAGTACATGGTGGGCTGGTAGCCGAAATGATAGAGGTGCCGGGCCGCGACGAGTCCATCACCGCCATTGTTACCGGGTCCACATGCTACGAGGATCTTTGGTGTCTTCTGCGGCGGCGAGAGTGCAAACATCGCTTGCGAGACCGCCAAACCGGCGAGCTCCATTAGCTGGTCGATGGAGTAGGCTCCGGTTGACATCAGCTCTTCGTCCAACGCAGCGGCAGCCTTTGGCCCCAGTGTTCGGAGGGCGGCCATGGTCAACAACTCTGCGGTAAGAGTTCGCAATTGTATCAATTGGAAACGCTCGTGGATTGCGAGAAGGTGTGAAGGCAGTGCCCGAGGACTGATGTCAATATCCGCCCCGAGCTACGCCGGAAGAAGAAGCTAATCTAGCTAAGCGAATGGGTCTAATTATCTAACAAATACGCCCAATTCGGTGCAACTTCCAACCTTGAACTCCTCCTTCGCCTCGTTCTTGAACATCATACAACACCACCATCGTGGAATGAATCGGCTGGTAGGCGCCGGCGTTCTCCTTGGAGGCGCGGCCAGCTACGCCTACGTCACCGACACTCGCGCGAGCATTCACCAATGGGGCGCAGTGCCAGCTCTGCGCCTCTTGCACAAGGACCCCGAAGAAGCACACCATGCAGGTATACGGTACATTAAGGGACTGTATACCTTCAATCTGCATCCTCGCGAACGAGGCGGCCACGATGATGGTACCCTCAAAGTCGAGGTATTGGGCCACGTCCTGGACAACCCCATCGGCACATCGGCAGGCATTGACAAGAACGCCGAGATCCCAAGCCCTCTGTTCGCCCTTGGACCAGCCATTGTCGAGGTGGGAGGCGTGACACCGCACCCGCAAGAAGGCAACCCGCAGCCGAGAGTATTCCGGCTGCCCTCACAGAATGCACTCATCAACCGATATGGTCTCAACTCGGAAGGCGTCGAGCACGTTGCGATGTAAGCTCTTGAACGAAGCTCCTTCTCATCAGAGCTTGGCTCACATGGTATAAGGCAGCTACGGCAACGCGTACGCCAATTTGCGTACGACAATGGACTGGGCCTCTCGCCGGAGTCGGAGCGGATCGTGCTCGATGGTGACGCACAGGTGCCACCCGGCAGCCTGGTGCCTGGCAAATTGCTTGCCGTGCAGGTCGCCAAGAACAAGTTCACACCCGACAGCGACATTGAGGCAGTCGCGAACGATTACGTGACCTGCGTCAACCACCTGGCGAAGTACGCGGACATTCTGGTGGTCAACGTATCTTCGCCTAACACACCCGGTCTGCGAGACCTGCAGGCTACGGGACCTCTTACCGCCATTCTGTCCGCCGTGGTCGACGCCGCGAAGTCGACTGAGCGGAAGAGTAAGCCTGCCGTCATGGTGAAAGTCTCGCCGGATGAGGATAGCGATGCCCAAATAGACGGCATCTGCTCCGCGGTCTGGTCGTCTGGTGTTGACGGCATCATTGTCGGCAACACGACCAAGAAGCGACCTGATCCTATACCAAAGGGCTATATCATGCCGCCCCGAGAGGAGAAGCTTCTTGCAGAGATGGGCGGGTACTCTGGTCCGCAGATGTTCGGGCGAACGCTGGACTTGGTCAAGAGGTACCGCACGAAGCTGGATCAAGGGCCACCTACGACGCCCGACGACACCAGCGCGGGGCGAAGGTCGGATGAGAAAGATAAGGTCATCTTCGCCACCGGAGGCATCACCAATGGCGAGCAGTGTCTGCAGATCCTCAACGCCGGCGCGAGCGTGTGCCAGATCTACACCGCCATGATGTACGGTGGTGTGGGTACGGTGACGAGGATGAAACAGGAGATGCGCGAGGCCATGCGGCGAAAGTGAGCTCTGTACAAAACCGCCTCTAGTGGCTTTTCGCGCAGAAATTATTCTTCGGCCTGCCGTTTGCCACCATGCACACCATAGCGCCACATCATATATCCAACCACACCGGCCATCGTGCCCAGTCCTGCGCTGCCCGCTACAGTTAGTACTGCCGCAGTCCTTGTCGCTCCAATTGCC
Organism: Friedmanniomyces simplex; assembly: GCA_005059865.1. NCBI lineage: Eukaryota > Fungi > Ascomycota > Dothideomycetes > Mycosphaerellales > Teratosphaeriaceae > Friedmanniomyces > Friedmanniomyces simplex. The sequence goes on from NAJQ01000392.1 coordinate 23,332, forward strand.
GGCATCATCCTCCTCGTCGTCGTCGCCGCCACCAAACCACCAACCGCACCCACCAAGCCAAAGTCATCCACCTCGATCTGCCCTTCATTAACCAAAAGCCGCCAACTCCTGTCCCTCCACTCAATATCCTCCCGCCCCCACATTCGTGCCACCAGCGCCGGCACCATCAACACCGTGCCTATCAGTGCTCCAGCGCCTGTAGTGCGTAGCGCGGACGCAGTGATCGCTGATCGTGTGACGCCTTGGCGTGCTCGTAGGACCGACTGTATACCCGCGATCGGGATGGCCAAAGTGGCGCCGGTTTGGAAGCCGCGGTAGAGTACGTGAGAGGTCAGGATTGTGCGGGCGAGAGGTTGGTCTTCGGCGTAGGGCACGCGTGGGAAGAAGCGCGACATTGTGCTTCTGCGACCACCTCGAGTGTATTGATGCTGCTGGGTAAGGAGGTTTTAAAAGAAAGACGCAACAGTTGCAGCGATTCAATGGATGCAGAACCTCAAGGAACATCAGGCGTTCGTTGCATTTATATGGCCAGCGGCCAGCCGCTGCGCGATGAAATACGCGGCGCAACAAGACTGCATTGTCCGTTGCATGTGCAGGGTGTTTGGCGAGTGCGGACTAATACTCGCGATTGCTGATGACTGATGAGCACAATTACGGCCGCGACATCGAGGATCTCGGGATTGCATGCGTGGTGACGAGGGTGGCGTGTCAGAACACATACATGTGCGATGTACCATTTGCGCAGAAAGTTCTACGTTGTCCATAGGTGCTCATCAATGGGAGCGATGTTCAAATGCTGGAGCAAGTGGCCGCCCTATGCTGCAATAGCGTCCACCACAGCATCAAGCAATCCTGCATACCACCCCCCGTGCCTCGTTTGCCCAACCAGCGCCTCCACCATCAGCTCCGTGGTGCGCGTATCACCCTGCCTCCCACCCTCCTTCTCCCGCCACGCCTTCTCAGCAGCTTTAGCCGCCTTCCGAATCGCAGCTTCTTCATCCTCGTCGCCGTACAGATCACACCGCTCACACTCCCCGCACCGCCCACCACTGGGCCGGAAGTGCTGGCAAAAGTGTCCGTAGCCCTCTTTGCTCGTGATCTCCTGCCGGCAGATGTAGCACATGGTGTACCCGCAGTTGCAGACCAACTTATTGCAGCCGCTGGCCTTGACGAAGCTGAGTAGGCAGCGCGGACATGTCCGCTTGACCGCCGCGGTAGCCGAGGACTCAATCGCGGTGCGCAGGGATGTCTTCTCGCTTTTGAAGCAGACGTGCGGATCCCGCCATGTGGCTGTGCAACGAATGCATGATATCTTGCTGCAGATTGTGTTGCGGCACTCGAATTTCAGTCCACGACGTTGCTTGTAGACTCGCGACCAGGATGCGTCCGTAATGGCAGCTACCGGCGGGACCAAGGTGATGAGCATCCAGACAAGGCAGGCTATCAAAATTAGGGGCACCGTGAACAAAATCATGCCAGCCGTGAGTAGCAGCAGCATCATCTGGAGGGTCGCCGAAGACCGAGTAACAATGTGCTTCAAGATGCCCTTAGCATTCCGGAGCTCCAGTGGCGGGACTTCGTCGACTTCAGCATAGCTGCAAAGTGGACATCGTTGCAGCCGTAACCGGCTTTTGACCAGCGCCTCGCTCGCCATGCGGTTCTGTAACTCATTCCAAGTGTCCTCTTCCGCGCCAAGCTCAGCCAAGGCGCGGCGAACTATCTCGCCAGGAAGTCGACCATGGCACGTCTGGTCTGCCGGAGCAAAGCATCGCAGGGTGGTTTTCTGCAGGTCGATCGATTGAGCCCATCCCTGACCAAACAAAGCCTCATTCACCGACCGCCGCACACAATCGAAGCATAGCTGGTGACAGCCATCATCGCAGATTGCTAGTTGTTCGAACGTTACCGAGCCGTAACAGCATTCGCAATCGAACAACGTCTCCGCTTCCTTTGCCTCTGCGTCGTTGAGTTGGCTCGCAAGCGCATGGTCTGCGGCGAGCTGTTCCCGTCTTCGTTGCTGCAGCATAGGTATAATGAGTAGATCGTGTAGCTCCTGGTCCAGCTGGGCGCTGCCTGTCCGCCGGACGCCGACGATCTGACTTTGAGTCGGATCGCCGCCACTGATGATACTCGGGTGTTCGCCTGCGGCTACAGATGGTGAGCGCCGGGTCCAGATGCTCGACAGCGAGAAGCGCCACGACTTCGCCGCCAGCTGCTGCAGGATTGGTCGTGATTGGCTATAAGAGTAGTTCTGCTCGGCCATAACCGCCTTGATCGAAGAATGACTGATATTCTTGAACTCCTGGTACAACACCTGCTTAACAGCTTTCTTGTAGCTTTCACTTCGAAATGTGTCCTCCTTTGGCAGTGCGGTCTCCGAGGTAAGACGCAGCCGTCGCTTGGCGGTCGGGTCTACCAGACGTGCTTTGCGCAGCGTCTTCCCCAAACGACTCTTCTTGGCGTCGTTTTTCAGCATCTGCTCGGTCACGACTTCCACTCGGCTTGACTCGCTGATGTTCGACAACATCTCGCGGAACGTTTCGGGCTCCACGTCTGGGAAGACGTCCACTAGCGTTGCCAATGCGGTGTTGAGGTCCCTAAGTTCCGGCTCGTCGGTAGCCTCGTGGTGCAGAGCAGGGTCATACAGTGGGATGATGTTCTCGTCACCTGCTGCACCGGCGGCGGTCCTGAACGGTCGGAAGAAGTCCGCCTTGCTCGTCCAGAGGCGGCCAGCCTTGGGGACGGGGACATAGTCCATGGCGGCATAGAGTACTACGATAGCATCAGTAGATTGGCACCTCGCGAGCGACGGATCCTCCAGCAGCCGGAGCTGCGCCCAGATTTACGAGGCCGCCTGATGTGAAGCAGTGGCGTTCGAGGTGGCGTGTTCACTGCTTCCTAATCGGGTCACGCTAACTCTCGTGCCTGAGGCAGCCAAGCAACAGGCAAATACGAAGCCACAATTTCACAGCACGTATGGGACGTTTTAAAAGAAAGTGGACCGCATCGTGCCATGAAAAGGAATAGTCTATAGCACAGTCGACTTCTCACTACTGCGTGCCAATCCGATGATTCGTCTTTCTCACCTCCTCGAACGCCTTCAACAAGAACCCACCCTCCCGGAAGTCATCCTCTCTCACGTCCAAGTAACCCCTCGGATCCACATCTCTCGTCACTACAGCCAACGCACGCCCATTCAACGATGTATCCGATGCCAAGTGCAGCACCGCCGAGGAGGCATCCTCGATCGCCGCGAACCGGACGCCGTAGCCCGTCAGCTTGTCCATGACTTCCTCCGACATGATAGGGGTCTTGATATACCTGATGAAGCTCATTCAGTATCTGCGCAAAGTTGCGTAGCGGGTCTGGAACAGCAACGTGACAAGGAGGGCCAGCTTACCAAGGAGCCAATACATTGATTCTGATGCCCTTGGCCGGCGCAGTTAACCTCAGACTGTTCATCAGCCCTCGGACCGCAAACTTGGCAGCGTTGTACTGCGGGGCACCCGGCAAACCCAGGTACCCTGCTAGGCTTGCCGTCATGATGATACACCTATCTCTGCCCTTCTCATCGTGAGGCTGCCGGGCCAGATAATGCAGTGCCAGCTTGACCGTGTACAAAGGGCCGATACCGTCGATCTTGAAGATGCTGAGGTCCGGCTCGAGAGGATCGCCAGTCTTCTCATCCCTCTTGTCGTGAAATACGTCGTCTTGGCCGCTAATGCCGGCGTTCGCTAGCACGATGTCGATGCCCTTCGACGGTGATCGATCGAGAGCTCTCTTG
>NAJQ01000393.1:0-27066 GCA_005059865.1 Friedmanniomyces simplex
TTCCTCGGCGGTGGGGCCTTTGGCGATTGTTCTGGCTTTCTTAGGTGCAGTGAGGCTTCCCTTCGGATTGTCGATGTCCAACCCGGCGGCAAGTGTAAGTGAAGCCATTGCGTGGTGCGTGGCGAGCTGATGAGTTGGGCGCTGAGTTGGAACGGACAAGACATTCACAAGCAGATTCGTTTGGCAGATGTTGAAATAGGAAAGCTGGGCAGAACGTATGTCTTACTTGAAAGGTGCAAGTGCTGCTGAATGCCACACATCTCAACATGAGTACCAGCGGCAAGGCCGAATTAGGCAGTGAACGCTTCGGCATTCTTTCTAAGCGGTCGGCGGGCTCGAATACCGCTTTGGGGAAACCCGCCATGCGGGCGTGAAGATCGTAAGCGTCATTGTGCTGCCCGTGACAGGTCCTTTGGTGGACAGTGATACATGATGCTTACCTCGCACGGTGGGCAAACAAGGACGTAGGAAATATTGGTGAGGAGACGGTGTGGAGTTGTGAGAAGAAAGATCGGAAGGATATTCGGCCCGGTGTGTCTCATCGGCGTACCTTCCCAATCAGGCACGCCGAGCTGTTGTGCCCTTACCAACGGACTGGGAATATCGTATTCATGAGCTTGTATGGGCGCCATGTTTCGAGTATGGTACGGGACATCTTTGTACGCCATGAGCAATGAGATCCGAACCAGTGCCCACCTCCGCTAAACAGAGCAAACATACCCGCTCCTCAACGCCGCCGCAATGCCTGCGCCGAAAAGACCCCCCCCACCGGTCACGCAACCCCCACCCACCGGAACAACAGCGGATTCCCCTCCACCGCCCACCACGCAATCCCAGCATACACGACCAACTTCGTGATGACCTCGACATCATACCGTATCCGCGGCTTCTCCACCGCCGAGAACAACTCGCGATCTTTTTGCTCGTCTTCCTTCCCGCTATCGCTGGATGCTCCTGCGTCGCTTGCCGGAGGGGTGAGTAAGCTCGGGTCGGTGGCTGTGTTGACTTGGAGTAGAGGCTTGTTGTCACAGCGGGCTTGGGGTGAATCGATGTAGGACTGCGACGACGGACTTGTGACGTCGTCGATGATGGCCGGGGTGGGCGGCGACGCGCCTCTCCTTGAACGTCTCGGGGATGACTTGCTCGCGTCGAGGCTTGTTCGACTGTCCCGACGCCTCTGTGCGCGGTTGGCGATGAGTTCGCGAGCGTCCGCTTCGGACTGCGGTCCGATGGATACTGTACGCTTGCGCGGGTTGCGGAGCCTCGACATGATGGCCGAAATCTCGAAGGCCTGGGGAAGGATGTTATCGTCTTTTCGGAGGGGTGGCACGCTCTTGTAGTCTCTGCTTGCGGTCAGTATGTTGATCGGGGCTGGAAGTGCATGTCAGGCTCGACGTACCTAGACTGCAAGAAGTACCGCCGGGGCAGCGTGAGACCCCAGTGATCCACGAATCGGTAGACGGGGGGCAGATACCGCAGTAACGAAGGCTTCATGACCGCTCGCCACAAGAAGATGACCACAATCCCACCGAATATTCGGCCGCCAATCTTCAAAAGATCCATGTCAAAGTCGTATCTTCCGGCAAAGTCGTGGTTGTTGCCCGCGAACACACGGCCATAATGCCAGCCGCCTAATTCAATACCCATGACTACGCCCACAAAGGAGACGCTGTCGTCAAAACACGGGCAGTTGTCTGCTGGTTCCGAGTGAACACGGACGGCGACCCCAAGAATGACGACTATCAGAGCCAGCCGTGTCCAGTCACCTGCCAGGACCCAGGCGTCGAATGTTGCGCCATACGCAATCTGCAGAAATGCAATGGCAGCTCCCAGTAACCCGCCAAACACCACGTCGAAGAAGCCGTGCATGCCACAGTACATGCGTCCCAAGGTGATGGACGTAGCGTAGCAATAGAACAGCGCTTGTAGGATGTAGTAAGTGAGATGTGTATAGTCATCCCGTGCCAAGTGCAGCTGGTACAGGCAGAATGTAGCCACAGAAACAGCGTTCGTAGTGTGCGTCGATGGGAAACCGTACTCCAGCGCCGCAGACCCGGACATGGTGATCCTCTGCAAAGGTGGCGAGAGCGGGCGAGGTAAACACGCCATATCTTTGACGAACCCACTGAAGTAGACTCCCAGGGCCAGCATATGCACCAGAGCATTGCCCATATCCGGGAAGCCACACCAGTAGCAGATCGGCAGGGCGGTCATGAAGAACGTGTGCGTGCCGAGATTGGCGGTCAAACCGAAGTACGTGTCCAGCCACTGTGAGCGACACAACTGCTGCATGCGTGCCAGATAGGGTGTCTCCCATCGGACGAGAGGTATCAGCCTCTGTCGTAGACGGAAGCGCCAGGCGGGCAGTCGCCGCTCGTAGTGGCCCAGTCCACGGAGGCCAGCATCTGGGTCTTTGTTGGGTGAAGGTGTCCTGCTCAGGTGGGCCGCGAACCGGTCATAGGGACGCAGACTGGTAGCCATTGGGCGTTCGTGGTATCGCCGTCCTTATCAAGCTGACATTCGCGGAATTAGGGCGGGCGGCGAAGAAGTTGTATTGGCGTTGCACTCATCGTCGGGATCGCATTTGACGCGGGTGAGCCGAGCGCATATCATAGAGCAAGAAGAGCAAGGCCAATAACTGTGGCGAGCGAGTCACATGTATCTGTGGGAGTGGGAGTGGAAGTCATTGCAAACATCTCCCCTCCAAGACGAAGCTGCTGCTGCTGTCAAAGTCGAGTCTAGGCTACGCGCCCTGCTCCCCGTCGTGACAGGTCTTGGCATCACATGCAAAAACCAAACCCCTTCATGGCACAATACTCGAGCAGGACTTGGCGAGGGAGTGGGTTGCCATGAAGCAAAACAATCCAGATTCGCACTCACCTCACCTCGTGTGCTTGATGAGATACGATCGAAGTCATGACCTAACGTACACGTTGGATAGCCTCACCTTAGTAATCCGTTCGTGTTCATCGATCGCGCCTTCCGAACTGGTTGCCATCGCGACCCCCCGCAAACACCAGCGGGTGATGTTCTCCCTCCATGCACTTTTCCTGTCGCATCGCATCACATCGCTTCCCAAAGCATCATCATCTCATTCCACAGATCACCCCCCCCCCATCCCCGCCCCCCAGCGACGACATTATCATCATTCCACAGCAAACATGTCCATCTCGGCGGTGCAGAACCTCGACCACCTCCGGCGAAAGAACAGCTCCAAGTCCTTCCTCACCCGCGGCGACAGCTACCGCCGCTCCACCCGAGGCAGTGACGGCACCGTCGGCACCACCTCCAGCGCGCGCACGAACATCACCGCCCCGCCCGAGTACAGCAAGAAGTTCGTCGTGGTCGGCGATGGCGGGTGCGGGAAGACGTGTCTGTTGATCTCCTACTCGCAAGGGTACTTTCCGGAGGTACGATCCTCCAATAATGACGCAACATAATACAATCGGCGAGCGTGAATAGTACTGATGCATCCGCAGAAATACGTCCCCACCGTCTTCGAAAACTACATCACCCAAGTCGAGCACAAGCAATCCGGCAAGGGCGTCGAGCTAGCACTATGGGACACCGCCGGCCAAGAAGAATACGACCGCTTACGACCCCTCTCCTACCCCGAAACCGACCTCCTCTTCGTCTGCTTCGCCATCGACTGCCCCAACTCACTGGAGAACGTCCTCGACAAGGTAAAATCCCAGACACGAGACCATCGTTCAGCACCTCCAATGCTAACACCTCCGTTGCAGTGGTACCCCGAAGTCCTCCACTTCTGCCCCACAACCCCCATCATCCTCTGCGCCCTCAAATCCGACCTCCGCAACAAGCGCAACTGCATCGAGCTCCTCAAAACCCAGGGTCTAACCCCCGTCACGCAGACGCAAGGGAAAGCCGTGGCGCAGAAAATGGGCGCGCTGTACATGGAGTGCTCGTCCAAAGAAATGAGCGGCGTGCAGGACATCTTCGAGACGGCGATCGATATCGCGGTACGAGGGCAAGACGATAGTGCGGAGGCGGAGGCAGGGTCGAGGAATGGCGGCGGACGGAGTGGAGGAGGTGCGGGTGGTGGTCTGCTGCCGGCGAAACGGAAGAAGAGGAGTAACTGCAAGATCCTCTAGATCAAAACAGACTTCTTTATCTCTCGGAGGCGCATTGGTTGTGTTGACGTTGCGTTTGCCGCAGGTCAGGAGATCGAGGCCATGCCCACGCTGCTGAAGCATCTCGGGTGGACGCGCATCTTCCTGCGCGAGATGCGGGTGTATCTTTGGCCGGGGTTTGGTGGTGGCAGGCGTTAAAGGAGAGTAGGGGAGGGACGGACATAGGGGTGCGATCTTGCATTAGCCGGCGTTTTTTCTTGGTCGATTGACTGGGTTTCGCACGAGAGCGTGCGTGTACTGAGCGCTGGCTACTCGACGGTGGGATAGGTTACGGCAGATATGTGCGACACACAACGGACGGACGGTTCGAACTTACTCTTTCTTCTTCTTCCCCTGCGTTCAGTGCCCTCCGAGACTCCGTGAGAAGCGCAGCCGGTTAAACAAATTAAGGTGACCGAGTTGAAACTGATAGATAGTACAGTACACAACCGCTCACCAAACTGCCCGCCGCCTGTAGCCACTCCACCCGTATATCCGCTCAATCTACGCTGATGGGGGTATAGGCGCGCGAAAATGCGATGCAAAATACAACCTTGCCCCTGCCTGCCCCCAGAACGCTCCAATCCCCATGCAAATCCTTCGACTCCAGTGCCTATATAACTCCTAAACCGCTCAAAGCGTACTGCCCGAACCCCCTCCCCCTCTCCTCCCCTTCCCTCTGACGCCCTTCCCATGTATGCACCAGAATCATCACAAAAGAGATTCGATCGATCCGTTCACGCCTCCGCCTCCGCCACCGTCTCCGCCTCCGGCGCATCCGCCATGATATGCTCCCCCTCATCCAATACCCCCATCACCGTCCGCAAATTCCCCACCATCTCCTCCGCCTGCGCCACCAGCAACAACTTCTCCGCATTCGCCGGCAGGCCCAGATAAGTCGGCGGCTCCCGCTCCGGCAGCTCTTTAACCCACTGCACGAAATCCCGCTTCGTCGTCCCCGCGGGCAGGGGCACGCCGGGAATCGAAGCATCCCCGCTGACCTCGCCGATGAGGTTGAAACCTTCCTCGAAAGCTTCCGCGGTCAAGGCTTTGTCGACAAGGGACTGTAGCTGGGCCATGTCTTCCGCATCGTCGATCTTGCCTCCGTACATCGCCGCGACGAGCACACGAAGCATCTCCCACGGAATACTCCGCGGCGCGACGTTGGACCTCCCGCGCGCGGTATGGTCGGTCCACCATTGTATGACGAAAGCAGAGCAATCGTAATCCGCGTCGTTGAACTCCCAGAAACTCTTCCAGCCCAGGCGCGGGGCGTACCGGAGCCGCTCCTGCACCACGGCGTGTAAGTAGGACAGCAGGAAATGCACGCGGGCCTTCTCCACGGGCTGCTGTAGTGCCTGGTCTGGTAGCGAGGAGAGGGAGTCCCGCATATTGGCCCGGATGCCCGCGGGCTGCTCGTACATCAGCACGCGGGAAGCACGCAGGAGACTGGATGGGATCTTGGGACTGGTCTCCATGGACAGGAAGAGGCGGAAGTCTTTGTTCGGTTTGAGCGAGTCGATGCGCTTGACGAGGTTTTGCAGCCATTCGGCGGCCAGGTGCACGTTCTTGATCAGCACCCATGACCCGTTGGCCGCCGCGTTGGCGAGTGCGGCATCTGCACTGGCCAGACCCTCGTTGGAGCCCATGGCGACGCTGGTGCAGCTGGTGTGGGTCCGCTCGACGAGTTGGTCGACCTTGTAGCTGGCGTCGAAGCCGGGGGTTGAGCACAATGCTATCGGTGCGCTTGCCACAGTCTCTCGCGCCACCCGGCCGAGATCCTCGGCAACGTCGAAGAAGTCGCTCCCAAAGACCGTGTTGACGAACTGTTCAGTAGCCGGAACCAGTCGGTCTACACGGAGTAGCTTTACAAGTATGAGCTCCTTGAGTGCTTTGTCGTTCGCCTCGCCTGCCGTCTTGGCAACCCCCGGCACATGCTTCTCCGCTTGCTCTGCGGTCAAGAAAGCGTCCACGTCGGTCTGGTCAGCCATTGCCATCGCATCCTTCAAAGTCGAGATTCGCGAAGCAGCCGCAAGGGCCGAGGACTTCTGGTCCGGTGTAGTGTTCACGTCATTGCTCGGAAGACTGTCGTCAAGCAGGGTGTCGAGAAGGGCTTTGTCCATGGGAAACGGAGCAGCTTGTGCAAGCAACACCGCAAGGGTCAAGCGGTCTCTCTGCAGAAGAGACGCCGAAGTCTCCTGGTACGTCTTCCTGAAGAGGTTTCGTAACATGGCATCGATGCGCTTCTTCGGTTCACGCTCAGCAGAGCCCCGCGCCATGCTCAAGACGGCCTCGAAGATGTCTACAAAGTACTGCAAGGAGAACTGGTAGAAGTGATGCACGTGGTAAAGCTGCTCCAGTACCGCAAAGATGGCCGAGCATGAGCGGGCAACGACGTCGTAAATATTCATGATGCTGTTGACTTCGGTCATCACACCTTCAGTCTCCGAGGCTTTGGTGGTAATGTCAGCAGCTTCGTTCTTCAGCGTCTCGAGAGTTTGAATTACATTCTCGTCATCGAGGATGTTGCCGTGGGACTCATTGAGAGCCTGTAGTAGCATTCGCTCGAGGCGCCGCAGACGCTGAGTGAACTCGCCCTGCATCTTGACCAGATTTGACCGTCGCTCATCCACATCAGGACGCTCGGACTTGAGGACATCGTTCAGGGTCTGGGTCTTCAGACTGCTTTGCGTCACCGTGAAGTTGACAAAGGTTGTGCGGCTGCAGACGTCTGGCGCAAAGTGGGCGGACGGGTCCCTTGTCGACAGGTAAAGCTTGAAAGCAGGAGAGAAGTCGATCTCCTGTTTGCCTAGCTGTATGAGGACTCGGCCACCAGTACGCTGGTACTCCTTATTCAAGATGTGATTGAGGATAGGATCCATATGCTCGGCGTCCTGGATGAGGATCGGATTGCCGAACCTGAGCGCGCTCTCCAGCTGTTTGACGAAGGATCCATCGAGAAAGCTTGTCACGGTCAGCCGTCGCTCTTTGCTCTCGTTCTGTAAGAACTGCGTAACGCGGCCAGATGGATCGATGATGAGTGGGTATCGGTTGTACCTCTGCAGCACAATCGCATTCTCGGTGCATAGCTCGTCCACGGGGAGGGCATTGTCGTGCCACTGCTGCCTCTGATCCGCGGTCGAGAGGTATTCGGAGAGAGCATTCTGAGGCTTGTAGGCGACGCCGGAGGAAGACAGGTGCAGTGACCAGTCCTCGAGCAAAGCCCGGCGATACTGCTGATCGTACAGACCGCTGTAAGCAAGGAAAGCAGCAGCGAGGAAAACATCGCCGACGATTGTCTCCATCTGCGTGGCGAAAGTCGTGCTGCTCTGCTCCCAACGCCCACGTTCGGACGACAAGCTATTGAGAAGTCGCATACTCCGGTCGACCTTGGACTGAACCCTTGACATCTCCGCTTTGATGGCTTCTGTCTGACTGATCAGAGCTGCGTACTCCTTCTTGTACGTCGCGATACTCCTCTCAAGGTCCGCCAGAGTGTTCTCGATCATCTTTGCCTCGGCCTTGGTCTGCAGCGCATCATCTTCGAGCTGGCTGACCTCCTCCCGTAATGGTCCGACCCGATCAAGGATCTCGGAATAGTTGACCTGAGCCTCCACCCACTGCACCAGAGGTCCACAAGCTTTGCTGGCTCGATTGGCTCGCTCGAATGTGAACTCCTCCTTCGACAGATAGTCATTTCTCATCTTGACCCGGTGCTGCGGCGTCATCTGGCGCTCATTATCGTAGTTCACGATACTAGCAATGAAATCGTCACGGCGAATGATGCCGATAATGCTCTTCCAGTCAGTCGCCCTGTGTCCCAGAAGCGTGCAGACTGACTCCAAGGCCAGCTTTACACCGGCGGGAGGGTTCTGCATTGACCGAACCTCAGTCAGGTGTTGCTTCTTGATGTTACTCACACTCCGCTGCGCCTCAAGCACCGCCGGTTCCGCATTAGCGAGATCGCTCAGCACATTCTCCCTTCGTTCGGCCACCTCTTTCTCCTGCTTCTCCAAAGCCACCTGGATCTCGAGCGAGGCGGCCCGACGCTGCTCTGCCTCGCGCTGGTCCGCCACCATACGCTGTAACTTCTCGCCGGCTTGGACGTCCTTCCGCTCGAGCTCTGCTTTCTTTTCTGCTAGGCTTCTCTTGAGCTCCGAGACCTTTTCGACAGTTTCCCGGAGCTTATCGAGACCCACGTTCAGGTGTCGTTGCTGCTCCTCCAGGTCATCGCACTTCTCATTGTAGAGCTTGACGAATTGGGCAACGAAGTCGAGGAACTGTCTTGGACTGAGGTAAGTGACCTTGTTCTGTTGCCGCTGCAAACGTGCGTTGAACCCGTGAATGGCATGGTGAGCATGAACCATGGAGTTGACGACGGCTTCGCGGTGCGATAACGGCATCTCCAGTTGATCGTACTCGATGGGCAGGCCCTCGGGCACGTTGAAGTTGGCTTTGTCGATGTCCACGGATTGCGTGAGCTCGTACGCGACCTGGTATAGCGCCTGGTCCGACCAGTCACCGAACCAATTGAGAACGCAACGGTTGAACAGCGCTGGACTGGTGGCGGCTCTCGAGGACAAGCCCTCCGTCGGCGGGTTCATCGTGAAGACGACATGCAAGTTGCGCACGATTTGCTGCGTGAACCACCGGTACAATTCTTCTTGCGAGTCGAGGAGCAGTCCTTGCCGCTGCGCGCCTTCTTTGCAAGCAGTCATCAGCGTGGTGTACTCATCGCCTTCAAACAAGCCCGGCACCTCTCCATTCGCTAGTAGAGTGTTCATGCGCTCCAAGAAGCCGGAGTCGAGCACGTTGGACTCGTCCATGATGAAGCAGATCTTCTCGCCCTTACAGCCGCAACGTCTCAGCACGTTGTGAAGATCATCGTCGAAATCCTCGGCAGAGTACTTCCCGTGTACTTTGATTTGAAACACTGACAATCCGTTCATCCAGGCCACGAAGCGTGAGAGTGTTGTCTTCCCGCTACCACTCACGCCGATCAAGATGAGATGGCCCTGAGGCTGCCGGAAGACCCGATCGATACGGAGCACATGCTCCAGAACATCGTTGAACAGGATGAGAGGCACATCGAGCTCCTCCTCGCAGAACGTGTGCAGCCGCGCTTTCACGAAGTCACGCAACTGCTGGCGACCCACAGGCACGTAGTTCTTTGAGAGCCAGTTGGAGAATAAAATTGGCCGCTCAAGCGCAGCAACCTCATCAATGTTCGGAAAATGCTCGAGTGCCACGCGGTTGACAGTGTCATCGGTCCATTGCCGCTCTTCATCCGTGATCAGTCTGTCGGCGAATAGCCGAAGCGCCTCATGTGCCCATATGCGAACCAAGCCCTCCAATGAGAGGGTGTCTAGTGGTCGTATGGCCTCATAGATGGCACGCACCCAGCGCGTCAGCTCTCTCGGAGAGTAGATGTAGTGCGGTTGAACGTCGGCTGTAAAGCGTTTCTGCGACAGAACGTAGACTTGGATCATGGCTTGCGTGAGCGCATCAGCATAGCCTCGAAGCGTCGGGATGAGCTTGAGCACGGCGGTGTTGAAGGTGCCATAAATTTGTGTCAACGACAAGTCACCCGGGTAGTCGACCATGATCAGCGGAGCATGGCGAAGGAACCGCAGGCCCAGCGGTGTCCGGCCAGCGTCTGTTGGCGGGTTGCATGCGCCCACAAATTGAATGCGTTCCAGACTGACCCACGTCTTCGTCGTCGTCCGCCAAAAGCCGCCTTGCTCAACGAGCTGACGCAGGAAAGAGATCACGCGCTGCGTGCCGTACTTGTCCGGAGCCGGCAGGTTAATCTCGTCACAGAAGACCACCAGCCATCGGCCGATCTGGGTTGGCGCCATGGTCACGCCGTTAAGCGTCTTCCTATAGTCGCAGTACTGCTCCAGGGTCTTAACGAGCAGGTCTGGAGTCGTTGCGCTTGAGAAGTTGAGGCCCACGACTTCCATGTTCGGGAGCTTGCGTAGCGCACTGAATAGCGTCATGGTCTTACCGGAGCCTGGTGGACCGCACAGGAGAAGTGGCTTGTGCTCCGCAAGGAATGAGTATAGGACGTCCTCATGCCGTACGGTATCCAATGTCGGGATTACCATGTCGGTCTGCGTTACCGAGTGAGTGTTGACCTCCACGGATGGGACCTGATTTTGCCACGGTGTCCAGCTAGCATCGGGCAGTGAGACGTCGTAGTCAATCAGCGAGGACTGCTCCGACAACAGCGGCATATCCATGGTGGCGAGCCCAGCCAAGTAGTCGCCGAAAGACTTGCGCTCGGTCAGCGGGCAATCACCCGTGAAGGCCCAGACCGTCGCGAGGAGCACTTTCTTGGATAGATAAGCATCCTCTTGCTCTGGCGCAAGTGGGAAGTCCGAGTGCTGTAAGTTGTACTCCAGCATCGTATGACAGGCCTTCCGCAACAACGAGAAGAGCGTGCCGATCGCGCGGATTGTCGAGAACTGCATGATATGGTGGCATGCTTCACAGCGCTCAAGTGCCCTCTTCACAAAGTCGTTGGCGGTTAGTCTCTGCCGGAGAGTCTCCGCCATAAGCGACATAGTAGCATTCCTCACTTCCGCCGACGTGGCCTGAGCCGACTCTTCCTCCAGATCGTCGAACGTCGTCATCTGCAGCTGTGCCAGGTTGCGTGAAAGCAAAACGTCAAGCTCCACCGTCTCGTCGCTGAACCATACCATACCGCAGCGACTGACCGTCGCCAGCGTAGCATATCGTAGTGTCTCCACCTCGAACATGATGCGCACATTCGGTGGTAAACCCAAGCGCTCGCCGTTCGGTAGCGTGAGCAACTTGTTGTCGTCCAGGACACTGTTCAGATTCTCCACCCACTCCGGGTCCACATCACCGTCGAAGACAATCCAGTGCCGCTTGCTGTCCTCTCCACGCAGGTTGTCGACCACCTTCCGGAGGATGCCGGTGAACAGACCGTCCGTCCACTCGCGAGTCGTACTGTCAAGGTTGCCGTACAGTGCCTCCTTCGATATCACTTTCGGGTCAATGACATGACACACTCCTTCGATCCCATCAACCTTCTGCAAAGCAGCGAGCAAGACCTGCCAGGCCGTAGACTTGCCGGTGCCGGAGCTGCCCACCATCATCACCCCGTGATGCAGGCTCTGTATCTGATACAGCTGCAGGACCTTGGTAAGCCAAGCGTCTGTCGCGACCAGCTTGCGCTCGTCGACGACCTCTTGCAGCGCCTTGCGGAGAGCCTCCAGCGGTGCAGGAATATACTGCACGCCTGGGAAGCTCTCAGCCTCGATCTGCTCCATGAGGCTGGCGTCGGCCCGCACGAGCTTTGGTGCGATCGTCTCGCGCACGCTTTGGACGATGATCTGCGGCTCGAAATCCGCAGCTAGCTCATTACCCGCGGTAACCCTAGATCTCTTCAGCCCGCCGGAGCTCACCAGCACGCTCTTGAGGGCACGTAGACCGAAGTCGTAGTGCGGCTGCTTGGAGAGCCGAGCGCCACATCTGTCGAAGAAAGGCACCGTCTGCCTCGACAATGCCTTGGCGTCAGCAAAGCCTTGCGAGAACAGCATGACTTCCGCGATGATCTCCTTATCCGGCTTCGACATGGCGACACTGCGAAACAGCTTCTTGAGATTGTCTGGCAAGTTCGAGCGTCCGGCATAACCGGGGTTCATGGTGATGAACATGCCGGTGAGCGGATGCACCTTCAGCTGTCGCCCGACGAGATCGATCTGAGCGTCCGGGTCCGCGGCTCGCTTTCTCAAGCCCACTTGGATGTTCTGAATTTGCTGCGACACGGCCGAGAGAATGCGCTCTTCCAGACGGTTGAACTCGTCGAAGCAACCCCACGCGCCGACTTGCGAGATACCCAAGAAGATGCGGCCCATTGCCTGGAAATCGAACGTGTCGTCGCAATTGAACACGAGCGTGAAGCGACCGAGTTGCACGCCGAGAGCTTTCACCGACTCCGTCTTGCCAGTGCCTGCTGGACCATAAGGCGAGCCACCGAGTCTTTGGCAAAGCGCCTGAGTGAGAGTAAGGAAGCAGCGGTCCGTCAGCGGGGTGCGCACAAGTCGCTCAGGTACGCCAAGATACTCGAAGCCATAGGCCAGACTAGCATTGGCAACTCTGATCTGCATCCGGTCCAGCGGCGCAGCGTTGGCCTCGAACTCGTACCGCATCTGCAACAGCCACAGGTAATGACCAGGCGAGTCTGCTCCGCCCTTGATCAAGCTGTCGATGACATCGCGTTGGTGCACAAACTCCGTGATGAGGTGCTCGCACTTCTTCCGGTGCACCGGATCGAGCTCGCGCAGTACTGTGGCAGCGAGGAACTTCAGTCGGTCAAGGAGCGCATCATATACGCCCTGGAGCGCTGGAGCACCCTTAGACAGTGCTGCTGTAACCCGGGATGTCCAGCAGGCTTGGGCAGCCAGGACAACTATCTGCGCCGGGTGTTCAAGGGTATAGGCTTCGAAAGCCGCAGTGTCGTCGTCTTCAATTTCTTGGAACGCCGTCACAGCGTTGGACAGAGCCTCTGAAAGTGAGTCACGCATGCCAGACTCAAGGAGTTTCAGCCATTCGTTGACCTTGGGCGTGGCAACGAGCGATATGGGAGTCTTCAACATGAACTCTTCTCCCTCTTTCGACCTCAGACCAAGGATATTGGTCTCCTCGTCCATGACAAGCCCGGAGATCCCGGCAAACATCTTGCGCAAATGCTTCGCTATCCGCACAGTATCGTTGCTATTGCCAATGATCTCAAGTAAATCCTCATCGCCGACGAAGTAAAACCGCGGAAAAGCGGACCGCTCCTTTTCGAGATACTCGCCTAGAGCCTTCTGAATCTTGCTCAGCAAGTCGGCAAGCCGCTCGAGCGACCTCTGCACCTCCGGCAGATTGAGCACCTCGAGTACCTGCGGCGAGCGATACACCTTCTTCAGCACACTCATGAACTCGCTGTTGATGCCGGCGAAGCGCGAGGACTCCATCGGCAGCAAGTGCTTGATATCCGCGTTGCCCGTGAAGACGCCTTCCAGGTAGACCCACTGGCGCTGAACGTCGATCCAGACATCGAAGAGCACGTGGATGCGATTGAGCCGGTCTTCCCACGCCGAGGCCTCTTCTTCGAACTCCTTGTAGTACGGCGAATGCCTCATGGCTTGCAGAGAATTGAGATGCTCGCTGCACTTCGCGAACAAGTCGTCCCAACCTCGAATGAGTCGACATTTGTTCTGATAGTTGACGAGATCGAGTGTGTAGCTCTGCCAGTGCTCGCGGACGGCGCGGAGGAACTCTTCGAGCGCCATCTCGCCCTGTGCCTGTGCGATCACGTCGCGGATGATAGTCTCGCTGGGCCCGAGCTGGAGCTCCCAGACATCTCCTAGTGTCATTGATAGGGCAGAGTATCGTTTCGATGGCTGCAGTCCCTTGAAGATCCTGACCCAATGCCGCTCACGGACGGCGTCCGAACGCATCTCGGTCAATAACGGGTTGACCTTGAGCAGCTGCCGGAGCACAGTCTGTACATGCTCAAAGGCTGCGTACTGGCGCATTCTGCTCGGCATCTCCTTCGTCGTCTTGATGAGGTTGTCGAGAGACTGCCGCAGTTTCCTTGGCTGAACGCTATTCCACGGTTGATCGCGCAGGTCGCTGAGCTGATCCCATACGATCGTGAGGTTCGCCCACACAGACTTAAAGTCTTGCACCTCTTCGAGCAGCGTCACGAGCGCATTGTCCGGTCCAGCAGACAGCTCCAACGCCTCTTTCGCCTTCGACACCATCTCCGACTGTTCGCGCAGCTGCGTCAGCTCGACATCGAAGCTGTCTAGTGTGGTCGTTGCCTCAGCGGGCGGTATTGAACCCGACACAGGCCGCTGGTCACTCCACCTCTCCGTAGCCTCGCTGATGCGCCGTGACACCACGCCATCCTCCGCGATGATCTTGGCACGCAATGCATCGGTCTGATCAGCGATGAGCTTGCTCTTGCGTTCAAGCACCTCCACAAGCGCCATCCACTCATGATCCACTTGCTCAACATACAGCCAATCCTTCGGATACTGAAACCGCAAGCGTGATAGTGTCTGTTGTCCCTGCCGGAATGTCTCCATCTCCGGCTCCCACCCCTTCGTCTGTCGCTTACAAGTCTGCACCACCGTGATGAACGACACAGCTTGCGCGGTCGAAGAAGTCTGCATCGACGATCCCTCGAGATCTTTCCGCGCACGCTGCAGCTCAGCATAGACGTCGACGAGTCGTGCCGTGAAGAGGGCGGAAAAGTGACCGAGCAGATCGTGCTGCCACTGGTCGTACTTCGCATTCACTTTGGTCTGGACCTGCTCGTAATTGACGACGAGGTGTCCGAACGAACGCTGACTGCCCGAGGTATCAAAGGTGTCACGCTTTTGCCGGATCTCCAGGATCAATTGCAGCCAAAGGTCGAGCTCCTCTCCCAGGTCGTCTTGTATCTGATCCAGCTGTAGGTCCCACAATGACTGGAACTGCAGCCATTCGTCGATGTAGACCTGGGCGACATTCAGCTTCGCCTGGATGCTCTCGTAGAGATTCGCGAGCACATCCATGCACATCAGCGGTAGCTCGCGATACGTCGTGGCTGCACCCGATGCGCCAATAGTCAGAGCATTCTCGAAGCGAGACGCCTGTAATCGAGGCAATTGGCAGACCGTACCGAGCCAGGTATGCAGATTATCTAGCCATCCAGCTTTGGCGTCCTCGAGTGGCGGTTCGAGCTGTATCAGTTGGTTCTGCATCACCAGGTCGTGCGCGTACGTCTCGACATTCGGCGCACCATCCTCTCGCTTCGAGTCCGGCGAAGTGTCACGGCCAAGCTCGAAGTCGTCGCTCCAGTCCTTCAGCGCCTGCTGCAGCCGGAGCCGCAAGATCTCAATCACATTGTCGTTCGTCTTGGCAGCCCAGTACGCGATATTGGAGTACGCTTCCAGGTTCAACTGGTCGATAGCTCTTTGTAAAGCTTCGAGATGTCCGCGGAAGGCTTCAGGCGAGAACGTGCAAGTCTGCAACTCCCGAAGTGTAGCGTTGACAGACACCTGAATGGTCGAAAGGGTTGACACTTTGCTCTGTAGAGTAGCGACGGAATTGCCCAGGTGATTGATGAATTGCACGTGTAGCTTGTCGTCTAGTGAGGACCGCTTTGGCCCTTCGGCGCCCGCATGGCGCATCTGCACGTCGTACGCAAGCACAAAGCTCTCCCATCTCAGCGAGGTGCCCTTCCCAACCAACGAGTGGACGTCATTCTGGAAGCCGCACAGCAGCAAGGTGACGTCCAACATATTCTCGATGGCCATGTTGGTCTGCGCAAGCGTGTTGAGGCTCTCCATGAGACTGACCGCGAACGGGTAGACCCTTCGCGCATCTTTCGAGACGTTCGTGATGCCGTGCGGCACCGGGAAGTTCAGCCAAAGCAGATTGCGTACCTCCTTGAAGAGCGTTATGACCTGCGAGTCGAAGTTGACGTGGATATCAAGGTGGTTGCCGCGCGCCCGGTTCTGACTGATGGCAAACAGTCGACCGGATATCGACAGGTGCCGTCTGCTGATGTCGCGGAGCCAGTCGTCGAAGATCGGTTTGGTATCGAGCTTGCGCCGGAAGCCTTCGCCGAGCACAGAAAGCTTCTGACCGTCTGTGTGCTGCGCCCATTTGGGCCCGAGAATGTCACCGACCTTGCTCATGTAGTTGTTGAGCTGCCGCTCAATCTGTCGAGCGCGGATAATAGCGCCGGAGATTGGGGGTAAGTCATGCAGCTGTGCCATGGCATGGGCCTCAGACTGGCCATACTGATGCGTGAAACGCTTTTGAAGCGCCTCGATATCGTCCCGCACGTTGTTGATGAGCTGCAGCTGATACTCGGTAATGGCGCCGCGAATCTTGGGCCGCACGAAGAGGGCATTGAATTTTGAGAAGACGCGGAACATCTCGTTTGCGCTCTTTGCAACTGCGAGCCTGTCTCTCAATCGCGCAATGATCGAGTTCTCGACACGCGCTGTCCGCTCGTTGTACGCCGTCTCAGCTTGAGTCCACAGGCGCTCACCTTCCGGCGAAATGTCTAGCACATCGACATCCTTAACAGCAAGGTATGCCTGCGCGATCTCGTCGACCGCATCAACATCGCCCATCTCCTCAACCGTGACAGGTGCGTCGACATTCTCGGGGTCGTCGAGCGCGTCGTCCTCTGGTCCCAGTACGTTCATGATCGTACGCTGTAACTGGTCGTGGTTGTCTCGGAAAGTGTAGATGTATCTCAGTCGATCCTGTGTCTTGGCATGGCGCTTTGTGATCTTGATGGGGATGAATTTGTCGTTTCGTCTCCGGGTGGCTTCGCGGGCGACGTTAGTGAAGTCTTTCACGTCGTCCTCCCAGAACTCCCAGATCTGCTCCACCTGTGCAGCAGCGTTCTTGAACTCATCAATGCTCATATGCATAAGCGTACGGCCGTGCAGGAGGTCATGCAACCGGGCGTCCAAGTCGGCAGAGATCGCTTCGACGAGTGGTAGAGCGCGCTTGACGGGATACGGACAAATCCGCAGCTTCTTGTTCAGGTGAGAGAAGAGATCGTCTAGTGCATCGCGAAGCTTCTCGACAGAGGTCGCCGAGAGGAGTTCCTCAATCGGGAAGCCGTGGAAGAGTGTGTTGTACTTCTGCACCGTCTCCTTCGTCAGACTCAGCTGCGTGTCGGAGGAGAAGCTGGCCGTAATGCCATGCCTCTTCGCCTTCTCCAATATCTTCATCGACAACTGCACACCACCACCCGCAAGCTGCGCCTCGATGCCGTCAATGGCACTTTCCATGGCGAGCCAAAAGTTCTTCTCTTGCGTGGTGCTCCCCACCGGCCGGTCGTCCGCTACCTTGGTAAACTCTCGAATCTGTTTGATCCAATCATTCGCCATGTGTTGCAACTTGTTCAGGAGCATGCTGTCCGCCACCGCTTCCTCCGGGATATGCATCGCAGCTGTCTGCCAATTCCCGCCGGCTTCATCGAGCTGCGCCTGTACCGCTTCGTGTATCTGTAGCCTCGGTGCCTCCACCTCAATATTTTGCTGCAGATTCTGAAGGCTGACCTCCAGATCCGCCAACCTCCGTCTTGCACCAGACACACCAGTCCGCGCCTCGCCATCCGACCTCAGCTTCTCGTTCGTTGGCTCGGCATTCCGTGCGGCTGCTTCGAAGAGCGGGGTGAGGGCGCCTCGCACCAGGGAGTGAAGGCTCTCATACGGCGATGCAACGGCTCCGGACTCTGAGACCAGTGATGAGCCCGGCAACGGCAGGTTGACGACCGAGACCTGCCTGCTGATGGGGACATCGGGCGAGATTGGCGCAGGCTTCTTCAAGAATGCCACGCAGCCTGTCGTCCGAGAGTCATATGAGACCTCGGAGCTGAGCTGATACGTGTCGTGGTAGTGTGCGCCGTCTCCGTTGGTCTGGCCAGTATGCTGCGGTAGAGAAGCCTTCCGCAGCACGTATAGCGAGATCTGCGGCTCCAGTGCGAATCGTAGGCATCGAGATATCGTCTCCGGCAGCAGCTCGTTGTGTAGCAGGCTGCCGCGACCCGCTAGCTCTGCGGGAGTCGCTCCCAGTGTGACCTCCAACACGCTCGAGAGGTAGGAGACGATGGTCTGCGGATCGACCACCGAGGCTGCTGGTGCGACTGGCGAGCCATTCGACACCGCACCGTTGCCACCGTTCATCGTCGGCTCCTCCATTGCGCCCCTATTGCAATGCTACTGTCTGCCGCCTCGACATCGCCCTTTGCATCTACGCTCCGCGGTGGTATCGTTTTGGTTTGGGGCAAGGGGTTCGCCGAGCGCTGCTCAGGGGTGGGTTGTTACTGTTGGATGTAGATGAGATGACCGTGGGTGCCCAGGAGCGACTGTTTCTGGGACGTGATATGCTGGCGGAGGCAGAAGGGGGTGTGCTCGACCATGTGTTTGCATCATGTACAGATTGACGCGCTTGGGAACGCGGCGAGAGCGTTTGATGGAGCTAGCGAGCCGGCCCGCGAACGTTTCGTAACCGACCCGGACGTACGGTATCCTTGGCATGGTGGCGGTACATCCAATGTACTTCTCGACTTTGTGAACACCTTCAGACAAGAAGAAGGCGACATAGCAGCTCGAGGCACTACGCTACTGCTGTAAGAATCGCCATCGGATACGATGTTGACACTGACTAGACGGGAAGAACGGGTACATTCATCGTTCGCGTTGCATTCGCTCCGTGCCTGATCTATGAGTGTCCATCGCATTGTAGCAGACCTGCTGCTCCCTCTGCGTGAACTTTCATCCCAAGAAGCCCCATACTGCCAACGACAGCGCCCACGTTCCTTATTTCGCCATTCCCCGCCTGGAAGCCCGCCGCGTACCATCAGATCCTCCACCTACTCGCTCTCTCAGTCCTCCCCTGCGTACCCGGGGCCATTCGGACCCAGGGCGCCAAACATACCCTTCGGCTTCACCATCAGCTTCGCCAGCCCGCCATTGCCCGAAAGCTTCAGCTGCACCTTCGGAGTAGCAGTGTGGCTTGCCTTCCCAACCTGCGTCCACCCATTTCCCGCCGTGCTGATCTTGGGAAGGAATTGACGGCTCTTGCGTCCCTCGCTCGTGGGCGTCTTTGCGGCGACGGCAACAGCGCTCTCTACTTCCACTGCACCGGACCCGCCATCCTTATCCTCCAACTCAAGCTTCGCCACCTCGGTCACCGCCTCGGCCCCGCCGTCCTTCTCCTCGAGTTCCATCTTCGCCACCTTATCCGCCACATCCTCCGCCTCCCCAATCGCCGAGTCCTTCCTCTTGGGCGCATCAGCATCCGCGCCCTGATCCCAGAGCCTGCCATTCTGCACCAGGCGATTGTAGACTTTCTTACTCGCCCACCGCCAGAAGCCGGCCTTGCGCATCTGCGTCTGTTCCTGCTCCTTCGCCACATTGATCATATCTTCCTGGACCGCCTTGCGTATGCTCTCAATGAGCCGACGCTCCTCCGTCGTCTTCGCCTGGCACGCTGGAGGCACGTTCAAGCCTGCCAGGAGCGCAATCATATCCTCTTCATCTATTTCCGGCGCATCCGAGCGGCCATGCTTGCGCTTGATATGCCTGTAGCGGCTCTCCTGGGTGTTGCTCGTGCCCTTATGGTAGTACAGGTTGAGCTTGATATCCGGATCTTCGAGCAGTCGCCTTTCCTCATCCGCCTGATCGGTTTCGTGGTCGTCCGGGTGCAGCGTCTTCGCCACGAAGTCAATGTCTCCCGTGGTGATGACCTTGGGCAGGCTCGCGAGCTTCGCCGCCTTCTTCGCCGCCTTGCGCTCCTTCTTCGGTATCGGACTGGCAGTGTGGTAGTCGGCATTGGTGCGGACCGCTTTCGGCGTAGCCGACTCGGGCTCGGGTGAATGATTTTGCTGCTCCTTGAGCTGATGGAGGAGTTCCGCGATCTCACGATGACGCTTGTCGTGTTGCGCCTCCGAATGTTTGCAAGGTGCGCACTGATTGGTCCATCCTAATTCCGAGTCAGCAGGTGTTTTCATCACCAGCGTGTCTCCGAATTTCGATGCCAAGCACGCCGTCAGAACCGGCACGAGGCGCACCACCGTACCTTTGCGAAATAGCTGCGTGTGGTACCGGCTGCACCATTCGACGTGCTGGCCTAAGCACTGGCTCCTGCACACGTCGTGGCTCAACGGAGTCTTGCAGATGGGGCAGTGGTGCACTGTGAAGCTCGGTCAGCGGAACGTATTGTGGTTGTTTGAGGGAAGTCGTACCTAAGCCGCCACCTTCCTCCCACCTGTAGACGTCGTTCGGCATTGTGTCGAGAAGCTTCTATCGCTTGTCGGGTCTTCGAGGTCTCCGAGGGCGATTTCGTTGTGTCTGTCGCGAGGCAGCAGGATGTTCACGGGCTGAGCTCGCCGTGAGTAGCGGGTTGTGTGAAGTTGTGATACTGGCGTTTCTTCGCATACTCCCTTCGTGTCGATAGTGTCGACCGACGTGCAGTCGTGATTGGTGAGAGTGCTGAAGATCGTGAGAGTAGCAAGATACCCCTGATATCACCGCTTTACCGATGTAAGAGAAGAGGTGGCCGAGATGGCTGAAATTTCTTCAGAAGGTGTCCGAGACAGGAACTGCGTCGAACCGACTCGTGATTCGATTGGTGTATGTTTGTAAGTCGGTTGATTCGGAAGTAAACAGAAGCACGAAACTTATCTGTTTGACTCGTGACGTCGGCGGTGAGATCTCGGGTTTCACGAGGCCAGATCGCGGGCCGAGAATATGCGATATTCTTGCTAGCCGATTGACATGTGAACGCCGCATTTGGAAGGGACGTAAAAGGGGGTGATGCATTCTGATGGGCTATCTCGGGGATGACATGTGCTTAAGGAGATGGGTGTTGACTTTGGCTATATGTCCTTCACCAAACGAGCGCCGGCCCATGCGTACGGGTAGTTACGCTGGTACCAGTTGACGCTGTGGGAGCGTTAGCAGACTGCATGATGCTGATGGCCATAATGTGAAACACTCACGATGACTTGCGTCCGGCCAACCTGGGATGGGTAGCCCAAGAGCCGCCGAGCACCACGTTGTGCTTATTGTCATAGAAGTCCGCTGTAAATACAATCAGCATGCGGTACGTCAAAAAGTCTGATACACACGTACCACTATACGCAGGGTACAGCTTCATTGGCACGAAACCCTCCTGCTTCTCCAACGCCGAGCTGGTCCATTCCCAAAGGCCACCCATCTCGCCCTGACCGGCGAGCTTGCCGCCGTTCGGTGTCACGGGCATGGGGTGCCAATGCTTGAAGCCCACGTTCGCCTCGTCCAGGTTCACGAAGAGCGCATTGGGATCGAGACCAGCTGCGGCGCTGGCGCCGTTGACTGAAGGCTTGGATGGCGGCGTCTCCTCCACGCCCTCGTTGACGAGGTGCCTGTGGCGGTGTTAGTCACCCTACCATATCGAGCAGACACATCTGCTTACCCGTTGACTGCTGGAATCGCCCTTCCCGATGCCTGCGCTGCTGCCTTCTTCTTCAGGTAATCTGCGTAGTAGTAAATACTGCGAGCTTCCTCCAATGTCGGGATGCGGCCATCCATGTACTTGGCGCATGCAGCAAGCTCATCATAAGACGCGGAGACTGGCCTGTCGAGAGCGTACTTGAGAGGGATGGGACCGTACACTGTCCGGACAGCCTTGTCATGCAGGAAGTCATGCAGATCGGAGTCACCGTTCATGTGGCCGTTGAGCGCGTTGTCGCTCTTCGAGGTCACGACGACCGTCCAGGAAGCCGGGAGCTTTTCCTTTCCGGTGCCCAGCAGGAAACGAGCATACTCCGCGTTGGTGATCGGACGACCTTTCGCCTTCACTGCGGCAACCTTGACCGTCTCGGCCGGCTTCTCCACGTCCCAACCAAAGTGGCGCATTGGTCCCTCAGCGTTGTCCGGATCGTCCATCCCGATAGTGATGGTTTGCTTGGGTATCTCGAACCATTCGTTCTCGACGGACCCTTCGTGAGCCTGGTCGGCAAGCTTCGCGAAGTCGGGTTTTGGAGCACTTGCCGGTGGTTTGCACCAGTCGCTCTGGAGCAGCATATACAACAACGTCTCCAGGTGCATGACCTCATGTTCGAATCCGAGCCATATGGCACGTCCCGTCCAAGCGTCGTTGTACGCTCGGCCGTCCCGGTAAAGCCCGGTCAAGCGATCACGCACTCCCTTCTGGAAGGTGAGGATCGTCTTCAGTTCCGGCCATGTGTCCGGGATCTCGCTGTGAGCATGACAATGCTCCGGGTTGTCGACGTCAGGATCGATGCCACGCTCGAATATGTTGTAAAACTCCTTGGGCTCCGTCGGAGCGCCTCCCGTCGCTTCGGTGAGCTTCATATCGAAGAACGTCGGGATATGCCCAATGTAGAAGATGCACGCATTCCGGAGTTTGATGGGTTTGTCGTGGAGTTCTTCGTCCGGGATCATTTGTCTCGTGACCAGGTCCCAGACAGCCCACAGCTGGCTCCATTCGTCCAGGCTCGGCACGGGGTGCGCGGCATACTTTTCTGGCTTCGTGGCAAACATCGTTGCCGGTCGTTTAGTAAGGAGGAAGAGCGCTGTCAAAGATGGTAAGAGTGTCAACAAATAGTTTATGTCTTTGCGACCCATGAGGTAAGCGAGACCCTTACCATAATCGTCTGCATAATTCTTCCATGACGCTGCTTCCACAGCCCCGCTGGCTTGCCAAAGCTTGCTCGCTTGGGCTTGGCTGTACTTGTAACTCTCCTCGATCCGGACGCGCTCGCCTTTTCGAATCGCAACGCCTTCGACCTCTAGGTCTCGCTTGGGTGCGACGAATGCTCGATGTCGGCCGCCCTCCTCATCGTACTCGCCAATGGGTTCCCAGTCGGAAAGCACAAATGCTTCGTGTGCGAGGAGTCTGTTGGCATGCTGCAGTCCATTCGCGCTGAACTGATGGGTGACACTGCATCCCCGTCAGCATGAAGTAGCAGGTCGAACAACGCATCGTACGTATACGTACCCTTCGTAGTCGTTGTACGCATGGTACACCTTCCCCGAATCATGGCACCCGTCCAGGGCAATGAAGAGCTTGTCGGTGTCACCCAGTGCGCTGAGGACGTGCTCGATGAATTCAGCTGCTTCGTCGCGAGTGAAGTTACCCAGGCTTGAGCCCAGTGACAGGACGACTTTCGGTTTCTCCACGTTCTCGGACCTTTGGAGCCAATCCAGCCCATCGTCGTACGTGCCATGGAGACCGAAGCATCGGACGAACTGATACTCTGGGACGTCTGCCAGGGTCCTTTGCAATCTGAAGTCGATGGATGGAGGAGTCAGCCAAACATCAATGATGCCATCCCGCGAAACGCATTTCTCCAGACTACTGAAGGCTCGTACGCCGCCACGCCCGCTCTCGAGGCTACCATCATACCAAAGTAGTCTGGAGAGGAGTGCTTTGCGGGCCAAGCGTTGCAGAAATTGATACGACTTACTCCGTCTCCATCAGATCCAATGCGTAATACGTCACATTCTTCTGCGACTTCTCCAGTATGTCAAGCAAGATCCGGACCTTGCGGAGATTGCTGTCCCAACCGTCAGCGTTCCCTACACTCGGAGGAGGTGGCCAGAGGAAGCGCACCCCGACCCAAGCTCCACAATGATGGTGCCGTCGCCGATATGCTTGGCAATGCTCTCTGCGTGCTTCTCCAACAGCTTGATCTCCTCGCCCGTCAAGTAATACTCGTCGAGGTACGTGATGCGTTCGAACAGCTTCAGGCCCTGCACATCGTACAACAGCAGAGTTGGTAATGTCTTCTCTGCACCTTGCGTAGGCTTCAAGCCGGTAAGTATCTCCTGCCTCAGCTCGATACCAGACGTATCCGAGCGGATGTCTATGATCTTCGTCCCGTCTTTCGGAGCTGGCTCAGCGACCGAACCCATTGCTACGACTGAAAGGGAGACACTCAATGAGATCGCTTCGGGAACGGCACCGAGGTTGTGTAATGAATCCAGTACTCGCAAGTACAAAGATGGCACGAATTGAGAGCAAAGGGAAGACAAATGGTGCCTGGCAGCTGTAACTTGCCGGTTGATGCATGTCAAATCTAAGCACCTTACAGATCATCCAGCCCAATAGTGTTAAAGGTATCTCCGCAGAGATCCTACCGTGCAGGATCATTTTGACCAGAGTGGAATGGAAGCGTCCAGCGAAGAGGGTAATGCCGCATTACTGAGCGATGACAGCTCGGCTTCGGGATCGTCCGAAGGGAGAAGGGAAAGCGGCCAAAGAGAGCACAGCCTTGCCTGCCCGTCAAGCGAACATGCTTCCATCAGGTGGAGAACATTTGGAAACCTCACGATGGGCGGAGAGCCAGATGACGTCTAGCGTATGCGCGTCTGGCTAGGGCCGGTCGTCGCCCCGTCTTGTATTCATCAGCAGACGTGCAATACGCCAGGTCGGGACACCGAGGTGCTGCAGAGCGCGTAGCAAAAGATCCAAATTAGTCTGGGTGTTGTTCCTGAGCGCGGCTCGTTTCGTGGAAGAGAACGACGACTCGATCGTTGCGGGGGGCCATGACGTGCAGCTGGAGACGCGATGCAAGCGATGTACTTCGTAGCTCCGGAGATGGCAGTTTGTGGCGATCGCAGTGGGACGGCAGCGGCAGCAAATGAAAAGGAACATTGAAGGCAGGAGGAGGTGAAGTCAGAAAGAACTTGAAGAAAGGTGCAGCAGGAAAGCGAGATCACGTCTCGCTAGCGCGTTTCTTCCAGCGCATCAACGCGATTGCCCAAAGATTGCACGGCTACTTTGAAGACCTCAATCCTTTCACGGGCATGGATCATAGCAAATATGGGCTCTTACCAACTCAAAAACTCGCAATGGGCGTCGCAAAAGCGTATGCTCTCCTCGGTTGGCGACATGGTATGTCTGATCAGCAAATCTCTCGCCACCAGCATCCGTGAATTATGCGAAGCAGTCGCACAAAACGCTGCGGAAGATGAGGTCGAGACCCATACTCAGTCGTAGCAGACCCGACAGGATACAAACCCAATGTGTCTGGAGTAGCATCATCACACCATCACCCTCCTCAACCCCCCCGTCCCACCCAGCACTCTCCGCCCCGTAACCGCATCCCTGTCCCTGCCACTCTCCCACTTCCCAACCCGACTCCCACCCCCCTCCTCACACCACCCTTTCGCGCCCTCCTCGTCCTCGGCATTGGCGTTCCCTTCCATGAACGCCTCTTGCCGCGGATGCGTGCCGTCCACCCACTTGTAGATGCAGGTGTAGCAGTACACATACCCCGTCTGCGCGGCCGTGGGTGTCTGGATGGGCGAGTTGAGGCAGATGGGGCAGAGTGAGGTGGTGTTGGAGGAGTCTGGATTTGATTGTTCGGCGGGGGCTGGTGCGGGTACGGTCAAGATGGGTATACGGGTTGTCGACGAGATGGGTGGGCCGCCGTAGCCGGAGTCACGGCGGGAGGTGGTGGGCTTTTCGGGGTCGTCTGACGCCGTCCCGACCCGCCTTTTGGGAGTTGATGTAGGCAGCCCTGAGATGGTTGGCGGCGGTAATTCGAGCCCTTCGTTCGCTTTCCGCGACAGCTGGCGGGCAAAGTCGGAGGCGTGCCACCACTCCAGGAACTTGAGCGCGAAAATGGACGTTGGGAGCAGTATCTTCAGACTGGACAGTAGCCGTGGATATACCGTTTGGGTCATCGTCCTGGGACTGAAGATCGACGTAGTCTGCCCCGGCCTCGCCCCCAGTCGTGCGGGACCCGCAAGTTTCGGCTGCGTCGCCAGCGCAATTGCCCTGCCATCCGCGGCGTTCAACCTTCGCATCCGCGTCCCTACGAGCCAGAGGAAAGGCGAGTGGTACTTGGACCCGTCAAACAAGTACGCAAGGTTGAAAGCGAGCAATGAGAAGTAGTACGCTGCGTTCACGCTGGGGTACACTTTCCGCAAGAACCACTTGTACAGCCAGAATATCCTCTGCCTCACTGTGCCCTCTATGGGATACTGCTCCCGGTCTCTATACGATGGACCCAGCATATTCACAGAAGCGGCGTGGATGTCGTAGCTCTCGTCCAGCTTTCGCTTGACGTACGGCAATAACACCGTGATGGCCAGGTTCTTCCACACATCGCTGTCCCTCAGCTTCAGTGTCTCCCGTACCTCGTTCGGCGCGCCCAGCTGTGCTCGTCTGACCTCGCCGCCCTTGATGCGCAACACGCGCTCCCGCTTGAGGCCATAGAAGTTCTCTGTGAAGCCGCCGCTGT
The DNA here is from genome assembly GCA_005059865.1 of Friedmanniomyces simplex. Classification (NCBI taxonomy): domain Eukaryota; kingdom Fungi; phylum Ascomycota; class Dothideomycetes; order Mycosphaerellales; family Teratosphaeriaceae; genus Friedmanniomyces; species Friedmanniomyces simplex. The sequence goes on from NAJQ01000393.1 coordinate 25,927, forward strand.
ATACTTTGAGGTAATGTCGCTCTACCAGCAGGGACAAGAGCGCGTAGAGCTCATCGAAGGAGTTGAGGATGCGAAGGAGATAGCGGGGGTTTCGGTGGGTTGCGACGGCGAGCAGGTAGCGTAGAGATGGTGGTATGAGTGAGGCGAGCTGTTGTTCGGAGAGGAGCTCGAAGAGAGAGGGCTTCTGCTCGTCCAGGCCAGATTGGAGGGCCGTCATGAACTCCATGGTCGTCGATATGGCCGTCTCGTATACATAAGGTAGTTTGTATGGTCACCGCATCATTGTTGGTGTGTTTGCGTAGGGCATGCGGTGGTCTTGCAGCGGGCTCCATAGGAAGCTCCAAATGGACCTCGGCATCTACGACTCGCGCCCTCAACGCGTCTTCCACCTCTTCGAAGACACGAACATTGTACAAAGCACAGTATCTAATGGCGACGACCAACGGAGCGCAGCCAGAGGGCTCCTACTTCGAGCAACAACGCGCGCTCCTTGTCAGCGATATCGCAGCCGTACGCTGACCCGCACGTGGCACCAATCACTTCCCAGGCTGACCTTCACAGAGCCTCGAAAATGTGCTACAGAACATCAACAAGCTCAACCGGAGCCTGGAGGGTGTCATCGCGGTAGGTCGCGCTTCACACCGCTTTCGCAGACTTGGAGACTGATCATGCGCGCACCAGGTCGGCAACGAATTCGGCCAGGTGGAAGGACTATGGTCGCAGTTCGAGAATGTGATGGCGAAAGAGCCGGAGATAGAGGGAGCGAAGAACGCGAAGGAAGGGGCGGCGGAGGAAGGGGCGGCGGAGGAAGGTGCGCAAAGATGATAGACTGAGACTCTGGTGGCGTACGACGACGCCCTGAGAAGGGCGGCCGACGTGCTATGCCGCGTACTGCCGACATGGGCGCAGAATTCGTTTAGACCGGAAGCCGATGTAACTCGGGATGGTCGGGACGCCGACACAATCTTTGTGGCTCGCCTGGAGATGCCACTGCTGCGATCAGCGTCAGACACCCTCGCCGTGTTGGACAACCAACTCCAACATCTTCTGAGCGCGGTCCGTGGAATTGTTCGCCACACAGTATTGGGTCGCCTGGACCGAAGCAGGTCGGCTCAACCTCGCGCTTGAATCATATCAGCC
>NAJQ01000394.1:5984-26982 GCA_005059865.1 Friedmanniomyces simplex
TCCAAACCACACCATGCTCACGAGATGGAGGTCGAGCACCAGGCCGTCTTCGCAGAGAAGACGGAACTGGCCGATTACAAGGCGGATGCCATCGAGGCGGAGAATGTCGAGCACACCATGACGGTGCTGCAGGCTGTCAGAGCCTACCCCATGGCCTCCTTCTGGGCGTTCGTTATATCCTGCACCATTGTAAGTGGTCTTGAGCTATTCGACCCGCCATGAGCAACACGCAGCTGACCTCATCCAGATCATGGAGTCCTACGATGTCTTCCTGATGGGCAACTTCGTCGCTCTCGACGCCTTCAGGCGCAAATATGGCGTGCTCGACCAGGCGACCGGCAAGTGGGTCATCGTGACCCAGTGGCAATCTGCGCTACAAGTGTCCGGGCAGCTCGGCGCGCTCATCGGCGTCTTCCTCGCTGGTCCGCTGACCAGCCGCATCGGATACCGATGGGCCACCTTGACCGGGCTCATGCTCTTGAACGTCTTCATCTTCTCCTTCTACTTCGCCAAATCGCTGCCGGTCATCTTCGTCGCCCAGCTTCTCGAGGGCCTGCCCTGGGGTATCTTCATCGCCAACGCACCGGCATACTGCAGTGAGATTGTACCAATCAAGCTCCGAGCCCCTGCAACGCAGATGCTGCAGATGTTCTGGGCCATTGGCAGTATCATCGTCGGTGCCGTCACCTACCGCTACAACGGAGTGAAGGATGAACGCGCTTACAAGTAGGTGCTGATCCGTGTCATACACTGTCTTTTGGCTGACCAAAGTCCATAGGATTCCGATTGCGCTTCAATGGATGTTTCCCACTCCGCTTGCTATCCTAATCTTCTGCGCACCAGAGAGCCCATGGTGGCTGGTTCGCAAAGGACGTCATGAGCAAGCGGCACGATCGGTCGAGCGCCTTGGACGCAAGTCGCAAGTGAATGCGGCCGAGAGTGTTGCGATGATGCGTCGTGTCATCGAGCTCGAGCAGTCCGTCAAACAACCCAGCCATCTCGAGTTGTTCAAAGGCACAGACCTCCGACGTACACTCATCGTTTGTGGTGTCTACGCGGCACAGAATCTTACTGGCAATCTGATCGCTAACCAGGCCGTCTACTTCTTTCAACGTACGTGGTGTTCATCCTCACACTTCATCGGATGCATATGCTGACTCCGCGCAGAGGCTGGCATTGGCGACAGCTTTGCATTCGCCTTGGGTCTCATCACGTCAGCCCTGCAGATGATCTTCGTCATGTTATCTTGGATCCTCACCAGTTACTACGGTCGACGCTCTATTTACCTTTGGGGTTCGGCTGCCAACTGCATTCTCCTGTTTGCCCTCGGCATCGCCGCTTCGGTCGGCAAGTCGAACGCAGCTTCCTTGGCCCAGGCGTCTCTCGGCCTCATCGTGTCCGTTCTCTTCACATTGGGACCAGCGCCCGCCTCATGGGTCATCATTGGTGAGACATCGGCCATCCGCCTCAGGCCCTTGACGACCGGAATGGGTCGCGCTACGTACTACATCATCGAAATTCCATGCATCTTCCGTAAGTCTTTCACTCATGCACTGGCCCGGGTAATGAGAACGCTAACCTGTGATAGTGGCTTCATACATGCTGAACCCTACCGGCGGCAACCTGGGCGGAAAATGTGGTTACGTCTGGGGCGGAACAGCACTGTTCTGCTTGATTGTGGCATACTTCGGTCTGCCAGAGATGAAGGGACGATCCTACCGCGAAATCGACATCATGTTCAGGCGCCACATCCCGGCTCGCCAGTGGAAGAGGACGGAAATCAATATCAACGATGACGAGTAGGCGGTTGCGCTGCGATGGCTTCTTCTTCGAAGAAACACGTGGGTGTCGAGGTACATCCATTGACGTACGCAAAGCGAGGGGATTCGGAAGTTCAGGTTGTTCGATAACTGGTCGGTTCGTAATCAGTAGCACAGAACATGCAAACAGCAGTGAGATTACAGTGCTTGCTTCAATCTGTTCAAACGCCTTGCGCATGAACAGAGACGACGGGGTGTGAGGGGGTTGTCGTCTACTTCCGTTGCAGTGGAGAAGATGAGGTTTGCCAAATTGGTGTCCAAGGCAGCCAAGTCACCTGCACGAGCCGGCAGCGAGGTCATGACTTCTTCCCCCTTCAGATGATAGACCACATTGTACGTCCAAGCAGTCCTCTCTCTGCTGAATCCAGCGCCCGGTCCAGCTCATTCGACCGCCCCGCCGCAGTCATCTACCCGGCCTGTTCGTTGAACCCGGAGGCTTGACCGTTCCAACCGTTTGCGAACACTTCATAATCCGCTGCGACAAGGCCATGACAATTCCGTGCAGGTTGACAATTGGACATATCACTGGGGCTGCGGCCGCACAGCGGATGCCTAGCGATTTGCCTCTGCATGGTCTATCTCCCACTGATTTAGCGCCCTGCGACGCACAAACGTTCGAAGCCGTATTGAAGCCGTTGAAAGCGTCCTATACTTCTTCGTTGTCCCGGTAGTAGAGATAGACGCCGACCAGACGGTCCCGCGAGTCGTTATCTTCAAGGGCTGTTCGCGTGCAGCAACGTGAAGGCAACGAGTGCGACCATCAATCTCGCGTCCTAGATCAGTAGCGGCAGCGAGGCGGTGACAGATCCATCGCGAAGTATTCGTCTGTCGCGACATGCACTCGTTGAGCGGGATGGGATTGGATGGCTCGCATCAACACCGCCCATCCTCAACCGCTGCCATAGCAGCTAAGCTCACATGTACGCACGGCCGAGTCATCCACGACCGTGCGATAATTGTACGCCGCGCAATCCGCAAAAGTCGCCACGCTGAACCTCGTCTTTGACCGCTGCAGGATACCCTTGGACTCGCCGTCCGAACCGATACCAGCGCGATGAACGATCCACTCAATATCGTCGGCTTCCGTCGCCAGGTACTCCATCACGGCTTCGTTGTCTTCGTGTTGCCCGGCATAGCCGCGCGCAAGCGTGTAGCGGATAGCCCAAAGCAGGGGAGATAGCTGTCCCTGATACGGCCGGCTCAGTCCTCCGGCCTGATACAAGAGACGTCGCACGCCACGTCGTCTCATCGACGGGACCAGCTACTTCACGAAGGCTGTGTTGATCTTGGCGGACCTCTGAGCGGCGACATCTCCCAGCATCGAGACCACGTAATCCACCCCTGTCACCAGCCCGTCGGTGTCGAGGGTGTCGTCCGTGATGGAGCCGCGCCACACCTCAAGGTGCTTGTTGTCTCCAACAAGCCTGGCCAGCTTCTCCGGCGTTCTGACTAGTGCTCGCACGCGGTGACCGTCCGCAAGAACCTGAGAGACGAAGTGCTTTCCCGTCCCGCCGGTCGCGCCGAGCACGAGGAAGGTCGCGCTATGGTTCATGGTGGGATGCGGGAATAGGTGTTGCTCCTCACGTTGCGTCACCGAGATTCGCAGTAAATAATGAAGAGGAGACGAACGAGAGGACGATGTCGAGGATACATATTGAGGCCTGAGGCATGAACATTGCGTCGGACCGAACACTCCACAAGCCAGGGAAGGAAGCCCCTCATACGCCAACAAACAACCAACTACCTCCGCACCTACGCTCACCTACCTACACATCGCACAATAGTATATACACAACCGGGAACCACACCCCGACGCACACCCACACCACACCCTTCACCCACCCCCAACCACTCCCCCGCCTCATCCCGTTGCTCCTCCCCAGTGATGCAGAAGAGACACCCTACTCCCCCTTCAACTTACTCTGCCGCACCGTCCACGCCATCTCCAACATATCCTGCTCCTCCTTCAAATGCGTCCCCTTCAGCCCCGTCGCCACACTCGCGCTCGGGTTCCGGCCCGCATACATCACATGTCGGCGATTATGATGCACCGTCTCATTCAACAGCGTCTCGATCCGCGGCTGCGTGAAACTCCACGGACCCGCGTTCAGCGGTTCCTCCTGCGCCCACACGATGGTCTCGGCGTTGGGGTAGGAGTCCAGGTTCTCCTTCAGCTGTTGCCAGGGGAAGGGGTTGAGTTGCTCGAGGCGCGTGATGGCTGTGTCGGTGATGTTGTTGTCTTTGCGGTATTTGAACAGGGCGGTGAAGACTTGCCCGGAGCAGAGGATGACGCGCTTGATCTTGTCGTGGGAGTCGATCTGGTGGTCGTAGCCCGGCTGCTTGCCCTCGTGCGCGGGGTCGGGGATGATCCATTGGAAATGCGACTCTCCGGTGAAATCCTCGATGTTGCTTCTTGCCAAGGGATGCCTGAGCAAGTTCTTGCTGAAGAACGAGATCAAGGGTTTCCGGAACTGCCTGTTCATCTGCCGCCTTAGGATGTGGAAGCTGTTCGCCGGCGTGGTGATGTTGCAAATCTGCATGTTGCAGTCCTGGTGCTGGCGATCCAACTTGTCCGGCGCAGGGAAGATCCTTGGGTCTTCATTGCAGAGTTGCAAGAAGCGCTCCATGCGGCCGGAACTGTGCTCGGGACCCTGGCCATCGTAGCCGTGCGGGAGATTCACGACGAGGCCGGAACGCTGGAGCCACTTCACCTCTCCAGAAGCGATGAACTGGTCGATGACGCACTGCGCATTGTTGGCAAAGTCACCGAACTGCGCTTCCCAGATCACGAGTGCGGAGGGCGAGGAGAGGGAGTACCCGTACTCGAAGCCAAGCACACCGTATTCGCTCAAGCTGGAATTGGTGATGACGAAGGAGCCCTGGTCTTGTCCGACATGCTTGAGGGGCGTAAACGTCTCCTCATTCTCCTGGTCATGCAGCACGGCGTGACGCTGCGAGAAAGTTCCGCGCTCGACATCCTGTCCAGAGACACGAACATGGTGGCCTTCGAGGCAGAGCGTACCGAATGCCAGAGCTTCACCAGTCGACATGTCGATGCCTTTGCCCTCACTCACCGTCTTGCCACGGTTGGCTAGGATACGCTTGAGGTTGCGGTGGACGTTGAAGCCTTCCGGCGGCTCACCAATGATCTTGCCGATGTGCTTGATGGTGTCAGTCTCCACGGCAGTAGGCAAATGCGGCAAAATCTCAGTAGCAAGCTCCTTGGGCGACTTGAAGCCGTTCCACGCGCTCGTCAGCCACTCCTTGGCAGACGGCTGATAATCTTTAGACTTCGCGAAAGACTCCTCCAGCATGCCCCACACCCACTTCTTGTGCTCCTCAATATCCTCCTTGGTGAAGGTCTTGTTGTCAAGGAGCTGTTTGGTGTAAGTGTCAATGACCAGCGGCTTCTCCTGGATACGCTTGTACATGAGTGGCTGCGTGAAGGACGGCTGGTCGGTTTCGTTGTGGCCTTGCTTGCGGTAGCACACCATATCGATTACGACCTCCTTCCTGAATTTGGCGCGCCAGTCGGCAGCGAGCTGGCAGACGTAGGTGACAGCCTCGACATCGTCGCCGTTGACGTGGAATACCGGCGCGTCTACGAACTTGGCGATGTCGGAGCAGTACGGTGTAGAGCGAGAGAAACGTGGGTCAGTGGTGAAACCGATCTGGTTGTTGACGATGAGATGGATGGTGCCGCCTGTGTGGTAGGCTGGCAGAGCCGCCATACCCATGGTCTCGTACACGATTCCCTGTCCGGCAAAAGCGGCGTCGCCGTGCAGTAACACGCCCATTGCCGAAGTCGCATCCTGCTCGTCACCGTTGTAGTGCAGAATGGCGCGGGTCTTGCCAAGTACGACCGGATCCTCGGCTTCCAAGTGTGACGGGTTGGCGACAAGTGAGAGCTGCACGCGCTTGCCGGAAGGTGTTGGACGCTCGAAGTTCATGCCCAGATGGTATTTGACGTCGCCGGAGCCCTCGTCCGTAGGCTCTGCGGACCCGCCGAACTCGGAGAAGATGGACTCGTTGGGCTTGCGAACCACGTTCGACAGCACGTTCAGACGACCTCTATGCGGCATGCCGATGATGATGTCCTTCACGCCGTAGTCCACAGAGCGATCAATCATGGCCTTCATACCCGGAATGAGCGACTCGCCACCCTCGAGACCGAAACGCTTGTCGTTGGGGTACTTGGTCGCTAAGAAGTTCTCAAATGACGAAGACCAGATGAGACGGTCCAGGATACGGCGCTTCTCATCAACGGAGTACCTGTAGGCATTCGGAATCTCGATACGCTCACGGAGCCAATCACACTGCTCGCGGTCCGGGATGTGGATATACTCAACACCAATCGGCCCGCAGTAGATCTTCTCGCATGCATCAATGATCTCCCGCAAAGTCATCTTTGACCGCTTGTCCGTCTTGAACCGAGGCAGAATACCCGGTCCGAGCTCGAGCTCCTTGCTCATGTCCTCCTCCGTGAACTGGTAATGCTTCGGGTCGAGCTCTTTCGGGTTGCTATACCAGAAGTTCTGCCCTTGGTTCCGGATATTGAGGGGATCGATCTTGGCCTTGTGGTGTCCCCGGGCTTGGTAGGCGCGTACCAAGAGCTGCGCCTTCAAGTGCACCGACACATCGCTGCCCTGGCCTGCGTCCATGCCGACACCAGGCGCGGCGGTTATGGAGACCCCACTTCCGCCAACTTGAGAGGAGACGAGGTTCGGTGGTGGCGTGAAGGCCTGGCTGATGGGCATGTCGCCGCTCTCCACGTTCTTGAAGTAGGCTTGCCATGAGATGTGCACCGACGACGGGTCGTGCTTCCACGCCATGTACATCTCGTCGACATAGTTGGCCGTGTTGCCGGACAAAAAAGAGTCTGCGGGATCAACGCCCTTGTCTGTCTCCGTCGCGGCGACGGCATACCGCCGGTGCTTGGAGGTCCAGGCGTTGTAGGATGTCACACGGAGCTCTCTTCTCTTCGCCACCAAAGCGGTGCGCCGCGCATTGGGGGTGAGGCTGGAGAAGCGTCTGGCAGCCCGGCTGCCAGAGGCGAGGCGTTTACTGCATTGGGATAGGTGGGTTCGCAGCATCCTTGCTGCCACTCATCGGAGGTCGTAGATTGGTAGACGCAGCGAGTGTCGTCGTGATGCTCAGGCGTAGTAACAGGTCGAGAGTAGAGTAGAGTCGGCAGGTGACGGAGTGAATACTTCCAACCAGCTCTGGAGCAGCAAGCTTCGTCGAGTGATGCCACCCGGCTACGCCGGCTCTGTCCGGGCCGTGTCCGGACGATCTAGCCGTATGGGTCAAAGCCGGATAACCACACCACAACAGCGTCGCTCACACTTGCTCCCTTACCACGAACACCACCACCACCACCGCCAGACCATCCCAATCTACGTCCTTAAATTAAGACACCAATACCAGGGATCGAGTCTACGGGGCGCACCTAAGTCTAATACTCATCAAGCAAACATACAATCGAAACGCCGTCGCAATGCCATCATGCTGTTCGTAGACGCCGCTCACGCCTCTATTCTAGAAGCATCAGTCCAGGGTCCATCACGGGGAAGGTATGAGAGCCCATTCAACGATGGTCGGGTCCAGGTATACAGCCCAGAAACCCGTCCACAGTACCTGATATCAAGCAAGCGGCACGTCACACGGTGACAGCCAAATTACAAGCTTCGTCAGTGAAGGCAATCCCACTCACCATTGACCACTATAGAGTAACGACGAATAGCCAAGTGGACCAGTTTATATCTCTTACAAAACCTGCATCCTCATTCGCTCTCTTTTTTCTCACACGATTCCGCGCCAACTGCAACTTCAAGTATAACAACACTCCACATATCAACCATGAACTTCAACAACACCACCATTACCCAGACTCAACGCGAACAGCTCGCTCAACAATGGCTTGCCTCCGCTCAAGCCCAACGACTCACACCAATGCAATCCGAACAGTTCGCCCAGCGCATCCGTGCCGGTGGTTTGGACGACCAGGTGCAGCAAACCCTGGGGCAGAACAGCATGGGACAGGCACCGGCCGGGCAGTCAATGACGACCAGCTTCCAGACACCCTTCGGCGAATTCCAGATACCCCAATTCATGCCGCCGATGCAGCCGTTTCCACCGATGCCATTCGGGGGTATGCCGACAATGTCCATGCCAGGGATGCCATTCCCTGCTATGCAGCCTATGCAGATACCTGCCATGACACCCATGTTCTCGCCACCCCCACCGGCAATCCACTCACCATTTGCCCTGACGCAACATACACCTGCAATGCCTCAACCGTTCACCATGGATTTGGCCCCGATGCAAGGCTTTCCGCAGCCCTTCTCGCAGACCGTGAACTTCCCCGGTGGACAAGCGAATCGCCAGGCCGTCAACTTCCCAGGCGGCTCGGCCAGCCACCAAAACGTCAATTTCTCGGGTCGAAATGGGAACGCGCAGTTCAGTTACAGCTCGAGCAGTACCTCCGGGAACTGGTCGAGCCAACACAATGCTCCGGCAGGATACCCTGCACTCCCGCCCGCAACAGGCTACTCGTATGCCGCGCTCCCACCAGCGACGGGCTACCCAACCCCAGCTCAGAATCAATCTGTGCCGCCGACACCTATGCCACAGCAAGCGCCAATGCCGATGGATCCCTACCAAGGCTTCGCTGAGGACGAGCTGACGCCGCCGGAAGCCCCTGAGGCTCCAGCACAGGGACAGGCGCAGAACAGCCGTTTACACGATGCCTTTACGCAGCAGCTGAATGAGGAGACATACTTCAGCAATCCTCCTGGTGCTCCTGATCGGTCGACTTGAGCTAGTGGGTAGCCATAGCCGAGCTTTGAGTATACCTGGAGCGTGGTAGCAATGGCATTGAGATCGGGATCCGCGAGCGCGGCGGGTGGTTTGATTCCGAACGCGGTAGGATGTCCATGGAGGTCCTGGTGTGACTGGCAGAGACGAGCTCCTTTAACTGTGTGGCTGTACAAGTCTACGAAACTCCGAGTCCTACAAGCTCGAAATGGTTAGCATTGCGGATACGGGTGCCGTAACAGCGTATGCCGATCGTTCGTCTCGGGTAGTCGAAAACGCCGTGTGGTTCGATCTTCGCTCGACATCTTCGGATCAAGAATCGTATACAATTTGAGAACCGTTCACTTCGCACACTCCCGCAGCCGCAAATACATATAAGCCTTTTGAGGCTGATGCGTCCTCAGATCCTCCGCCGCCCACGAGTCCAGCTTTTCCGGAATCGGCAGCAAGTCGAAGAGAAGATAACGTGAGTTGTCGGACCGAGACTGATGGACTCGAAGAGCAAAGCGCAAGGAGATGTCGCCTTTGGGTTCCGTGAGGGTTCTTACCGCCTTGGCGTTGAGACTGGAGTTCAGCTCAGCTCATCGTCCAAGGAAGAGAGACCGCTCGCATCATCTACCCCCTAACACATTGTCGACTTTGAGCGGACAGCAGCGATCCGGTGAACTGCTCGAAGATGTGCCGAAGCAGTCTGGCTGGTTGCGTACAAACCCCTGCAGGCGCCAGTCCAGAACACAACATGAGTGACTCTTGGCCCGCCCCCCGAGGATCAGTCTTGATTGACGATTCTACGACCACTCCAAACGCCCAGAGTGATGTCAATAGCATGCAGCGACGTCGTTTCGACGTGGCCATGTTCTGGTCGCCAGCGTGCCCGAATGGTGCACGCGAAGAGAGGTATAGACCACTTAGTGGTGTTCCGTCAAAACGATGGCTGGGTCGACGATGACCTGGGGACGACCACTTCACTCACTGCCAGACACATAGCAACTCACCGAGCTGCAAGCCCTGATGATAGCCGCGCATCGCCATAGACCCTTTCATCCGATACAGGACCAACGGCCATTGTGGGTGCCAACTGACAAGAAAGTGTTGCAGTGAACTTCACTTACACTCACATGAACAAAAAGGTGCGGACGAAAAGCACAAGGCCATTGTCACCGACATTGTGACCCTGTAGGCTCTCCCTCGCAGTTCGTAGTGTGTTTTCACGCACTCTTCGGTCCTCAAAAGGCGTGAACTCGATCTCTACACTTTCCTTCTCATACCACACCATTGACCACCAAAGTTAAGAGCACAGAGACCCGTCCCAAACTCCAAGACATACTTAACAAGCCACAGCGTCGCCGGGACCTATTCATGTACCAACTCACCACGTTCAAGAACCGAGACCATGACTCCACCACCCGCTTTACGACGCAAACCCGCCTACCGAGACCTTCGCATCGCAGCAAACATCGGAAGCCTGTCTTTCAGCCTCTCGTACCCGAGACACACTGTGGTTCAAGATACCATCAGCATCTCGACGGAGTGTCTCACTTTCGGCACGGATCTGGCCGATCTCATCCCGCAACCTTTGTTCCACGGCAGGCCATCCGCACATCGTGGCAGTCGGGTAGATTCAGTATGTGAGACCGCGGCGGAGAGCTCGAAGCAGGCTTTGGTCGACCGGGATGGGCTGGGACCGTTCCCGGAGTTCGACGAGGCCCACGACGACTGGCTGCTGCTGGGAGCATGCCGAGCCAAGCCGAAGCTGGGGGCATCAGACTCGTCCGGACATGCTCACAACCGTGCGGATACCTCCCAAACGACACCGAACCTCAGTCAACCGAAGCGAGTTGAACCACGCTCTTCACGAACGCATGCACCTCGAACACCATTATCCGACGTATCGGCAACGCAGCAGGCCCACCGAGCAGTTGCCATCTCAGGCCCAGAGGGGAGTAACAGCGGAGCAAGCTCAGCTCCGAGCGCGGCAGAGACCGTCCACGGCACCGACAGCGTGTATGATGATCAACCAGAGATGCTCCGCACGCTACACGGCTTCCCGTACGACTTTCGCAAGTGCCGGTCCACATCTCACAAGCCGGAGCGGGTCTTCAGGAAGGGGTGTGTACGTGCGGTCAAAGGATGGGTGCGGAGACTCATGAGGAGGTGAGCATGGCTTTGATATGTTCGGAGCTTGCAGCCGGGGATGTGTTGAAGGTTAGCAAGGACAATACGGCGCTGGAAGCCGGGCGGAGGGTAGTCTGTTGTATGAATCGTGGCTGGGAATCTGGCTTACGGGCACTTGGAAGAAATTCGCGGAATCTTTGTTTAGCTACAATATGTACGATGTCGCGTCGTGAAGATCTATTCGTACAGGTAGCAAGGCCTCTCGGGCAGCGTCAGAAATCGAGCCAAGGATACGCACAGTGATGCATGTTACTTCCATCCCTTCCGCCATGTGATGTGACGCTGATCGTCAAGCTCTATCGTGCGCTAGAGCTCCACACTCCGCTCTCGCTCCCCAGTCTCGGCAACGAGCGGCGGGAAGTTGTCGCCCATGTGCCACTCGTCGTCTTCGAAAATCTCATCCTGCACATCACCTGATTGTGCCTCAGCCAGGACGGCGTTGAAGTACTGCAACGCCTTCACCACCTTAACCACATAGTGACTCTTCGCCTCGACGGGGTCGTTGGCGAAGTTCGGATACGCTGGGTCTTTCTTGACGACCTGGAACAGATCTTCAAGGACACTGTCTCTGACTTTGATGCTTGTCAGGCCTCGGAGATTGAGCAGAGCCATCATGCCAGAGAGGCGGGCTGGATTGGCACTGCGCGCGCAACAAAACAACAGGGAGTTCCTCGTCTCCAGAATCTTGCGGGCAAGCGGGTGAGCTGTGCGAAGGTGAGCTCGGTCAGGCTCATGCCGCCGGACGCCACGTCAGCGCAGTGGACGGTGATGTCGCGGATGGAGCGTAGGCGTTGACAGCCCAGGCTCAAGAGGAAGCCGTGGAGGTGGATTGTGTAGCGGAAGGTAAATTCATTGCGGTGATAGAAGATGCCCACCGATTCGTCGTGGATCTGGCGGTTGACGGCCAAGAGAGCGAGAGCGGACTCTGGCACCGCACCATCACCGTTTTTGCCGCCGATGTTGGTCTCTTCGTACTCGGCTCGACGGTGCCTTCGGTGCGGAGATGGAGTTCGTAGATGTGATTGCGCAGCTCAGGCGAGAGCGACAGGAACGGGAAGCCACCTTTCTTGCGGCTACAGCAGGTCAGTCGGAAGGCATGGAGCATGCGACATGAGGTGAGATGATGGTGCAACATACCGCGGCGCTCGACCCTTGAGCTTGCGTCCCATCAGCTTCGGTACGATTTGCGTCTCCAGTACACCACCCGGAATTGGCCCGCCAAACTCCTCTCCCCTCCGCTTCACCATCTTGACGAACTCCACGTGGCCTATCTTGGAAAGCGTCCTCAGCCCAGCTATACCCGGCGCCTGCATGATTGCGAGCTGTTGTTGCGGCGTCGGGTCGTCCAGGCCAAAGCGCTGGTCAGCCTGGTCGCCCTTGCCACGCCCCAGCTCCCTCTTCAGCAATGCCTTCTCGTCGACACGAATGCGGAGATTCGCAAGTGCTTTGAGTCGTCGTAGGCTCATGAAGTTTTCAGTAGCGTATGTGTCGGTCCAAGTGATGATCACTCTTCGAATCAACTTCAGATGCCGAGGATGTGTGATGTGAGTAACGCTTTGCAAGCGGCCGCCGGTAAGGAACTCATTCTGGCCGTAGTAGTAAGGAGCAGCTTCTTTCTCGATGTTTTCAGAGAGGGTGAGTATGGGCGGCATGAAATACTTCTGATGCCGGCGGGTCGTGGAAGAGTAGCCTACGATCGTTCTGTGCTTGGCATCGTCCACTGGCTTTCGGTGTGTGAGGTGCAACCGATATATCTCCTGGCGTACGGTCTTTGGGAGGTCGTTGAAGTGACCATTGTGCTCGGTATTCGTGTGATGGTTCTTTGCGATGCGATCAACCGGATATGTTCATGTTGAGGTTGAGGTCGAGGCTGAGGTTCGCGGCTGCTGTTTTGAGCTTGTCTTGGCTGCTGCCTTCGCCGCTTCTTGGCAACGCGTGAACGACGCGCCCCCAGGTGACTGCACAAGAACGGCAGGTACGCCTGGGCTCGGTGAACTTCTATGAATGCACATGATTCACCTTGGCAAAGAAGCATACACAGTACCATGATACTGAACGTCACTCGATCGTGCGACACATCGGCGGTACCAAGAGCATCTACGCACCTTGAAGATCAACGTCACTTGCAAGCTTGTCCTTTCGTGAAGCTTTGTGACCGCCAATGGAGGTCTCACCGTCCTCACCGTCCGGCCCCCCCCGCACTATCGACCCTTCACTTCTCAAGGCCCGAGCGCTGAAAGTATACTGCAGGTCCATGTCAGCGGGCTGCCTGGTCGCGCTCGGGTCTGTGACGACAATATCACATCGCACTGAGCCGAGGACTTCTCACGATACGACTGATACGCAGCTATTGAGCCCTCCGGGTTCCCAGGTCTCATACTCAACGGTGCCAACCAGAGCGACAGCGACTTATCGACCATGAAGTTCAGCACGCTCTTCATCTTGCCCCCTAGCATCGGTATGCGCGCCTTCGCATCGGCTCTCGAGACCTCAACCCAGCCGGTATCAACACTATCCCGCTTCTAACGAATTAACGGTCACTCAGGTCGCGGCAGCCGCAACAGCCGTCGCCACTCTCCCCAGTGACAGACTGGTGGTACCCGATGCGATTCGGTACACAGCGTACATTTGCCAGGCGAGCTAATATCCTGAGTATGCACGGAACGTTTGGGTGAGCCGAAATCGTCCGGGGGGTGCATGTAGGTATTGTGTGGTGGTGGTATCGCACTGCTACTTGTCGCCTAAGAAAAGAAGTTGGGGCCCGTTTATGGCTCCATAGGAGGCGGAGATGCTGACGACCTGCGTGTATTCCGCACTGCCTGCACCCGTCTTCGGGTCGACGCTGTTTCAAACCGAATGGGGCTACCATTGACGTCTGAGACATGAGACATGCAGCAAGACATCGGTCTTTCTGGCTATCTCTGGTATTCGTCAAGGCGATCCGGACGTGGAATTTTGGAGCAAGCATTCGGATATTGTACTGGTCAGCTGAACGTAGATCCATCTCCTCATGGGTACACAGAATAGCAGATTAGAAGACATGCTCAGAAGCACAATGCAGTATGAAACCATAGGAAGATTGATGACGATGTGAGAAGGCCCGTTGTCTTGGATCATACGTCACCTTCGAACCCACCAGCTGAGCAGCCGGAACGTGCTGAGGAGCACATTACAACGTTTTCAACACCGCAGTACCGAGATTCCTCTTCTCCGCGCCGTGAAAGGACACAACCCCTGAGGAGCTCGATGGCTGGATGGGGACGTGAAAGCCGAAGCCGAAAGACAGCAACGTTCCAGATGCAACAACGCACGACTCCTGGACCGCCGTCCGAGATGGTTGCGCGTGGCCAGAACCAGTGCAGCGAACCCCTTCACCGCGGAGAGTGCCGCCTCACAGCTCGCCTCACACTCCAACGCGAACTCGCGACAGGATGGCCGACGATGGCCCCAACAGCAGTATGTGGCCAGGGCGCGGCTACCCGAACAATGCGCCGAATCGGGATCCAGCTCGTCGTCAGTGGCGGGATGGTACTCCAGTCCGAAGACGGAGTGTCAGCCCAGAGATCGGCGACGGCCGCCAGCGCAGTACCAGACCTCAAGAGCTTCGTCACGACGCACGCAGGGCTGATATGCTCTGGACCGCTCGCATCGCGACACACAGACGTGATGCCGCGGCAGTGAAGGAGCAGCGGGGCGAGGATACGATGTGAGAAAGGTGCTAGGTATTTGGCGGATGTGGCGGGTAGCTGCGTGCTAGGGGTGTGATCCTGCGAATACGCGCTCGAAAAGTTGCACGAGCGCGTAGAAGCTGCTCATGTGCCGGAAAGTCGGTAGGGTCATTGTATACCTATGCCTGGCAAGCATGCTAGGGTGTTGCGAGTCATGAGATTTCAATGGCATACCGCCTCCTTGCTCCGGTCTGTGTCCATTGCTTCGAAGTTGGTACTCTCGTTGCGTCCGATCAGGGTTGGCTCAGCATAGCGATCCCGTCGTCCTCAGAAGGTGCACATGTATACGCGCAGTCCAGCTCGGCCACTCAAGAGGTGTACTTTGTGATGTCGAAGGAAGGAAACGAGGGGAGTTCGAGAGGTTGAGGTCTCCGTCGCCGGCGCGGCTTCCCATCCGCTTCCGTCTGCACGGACCTCACCTAAACAATGTCGTCACAGCACCTTTGCATCTGAAAGAGAATGCGAGCAGATGAGCTTCACATATAAGATTGACGCTACTACTACTATAATCATGTAGGTGTGCAGTCTCTCCATATACCTCCATCCCCTCAACCAGACGTACATCTTGCCATCCACCACCATGTCCGGCCTAATCAGCAGCCTGCTGCACGCAACCAACTTCAAGAACCCCTTCCTCCGCACCCTCATCCCCTCCATCGGCCTCGCCTACGGTATCCAAGCCGCCGTCGCCGTCCCCTCCATCCTCGGCCAAACGGAGCGCTACTATGACCTCTCCGGCAGCCTGACCTACATCAGCTGCACAGCCCTCTCCCTCTACCTCCCCACCCTCCGCGCCCGCTACGCCGCGACCCTCACAGCCACCCAACCCCCCTGGCCCAGCCTACTCACCAGCCTGACGAGCAAAGGCGGCGTCAGCGCGTGGAACTGGAGACAGGTCGTCCTCTCCGCCGCCGTCACGATCTGGGCGGCCCGGCTGGGGACCTTCCTCTTCTCCCGCATCACCGCCGAAGACGGCCGCGATAGCCGCTTCGACAGCATCCGCGTCTCACCGCCCAAATTCTTCGTCGCCTTCTTCGCGCAAGCGACCTGGGTGTCGCTGTGTCTGCTGCCCGTCTTAGCCGTCAACAGTATCCCCGCCACTGCGCTCGCAGCCCTCCCGCTCGTCACATTGACCGATGTTCTCGGCATTCTACTCTACGTGGGCGGCATCACGTTCGAAGCGACGGCCGACCGGCAGAAGAGCCAGTGGATGAAGGAGAAGAAGGAGAAGAAGCATAGCGAGGACTTCTTGACGCGCGGGCTGTGGAGCAAGAGCCGGCATCCGAATTACTTTGGTGAGAGTACGCTGTGGACGGGTATTGCCACGACTGCGGCGGGTGTTATGCTTAGCAATATTGGGCAGGCCAGTATGGGGCTCAGTGGGTCTGCGGGCGGTAGGATAGGTGCGCTGGCTATGGCCGCGGTGAGCCCGGCGTTTGTGTCGTTTCTGTTGTTGAAGGTGAGCTGACTACCACCCTCAACTTGCGAGGGTTTTGTTGACCATGCTGCAGGTGTCTGGTGTCCCCATGAGCGAGACAAAGTACGACAAGCGATATGGCGACCGCAAGGACTACCAGAAATGGAAGCAGGAGACCCCGATGTTCTTCCCGAAGTTTTGAGGTTGAGCAGTACGGGACTGCGAGCGCCTCCCCGTTACCCAGACATCGGTAAAGGGAGAATCCGACACGCCCTTCGAAGGCATTGAATGCAAGAGTATGGCGACTGTCTAGTGCTACAGTCTACCAGTATCGCAGTATCAACCGTTACCCAAAAATCAAAAGTTCTCAATTGTCGTCCCAATCCCCCTCTCCCTCGCCATCCGAATCAATTCATTCCCAACCACAACGTCCATCAAGCCCAACCCCACACTCTTGTAAATCACATTACCCCTCGTCAACCACTCCAACAAACCCGAATTGTCCTGGAAATTACAGCCTCCATCCACCTTGACCCCCTTCGCCGCCGCTTTACTCGCCGCCTCCCTTTTCAGCATGAACAGCTCGCCCAACTCCACAACCTGATCGGGCAGTAATTTCGCCTGGATCACTTCGCCAGCCTCCTTGAGACATCCCGATACCGTGTCGACAATCACGGCCCCGCCTTCCTTCTGCCGCTTATGATGATGCCGATGCTCATGGTGCGGCGCAACAGCATTGCGGAGGATATCCGGGTGCAGCTCGACCATATGCGGTTTATACGAGCCGATGCAGGCGATATACCGTCCCTTCTTGCGCCCCTCGGGGTTGGTGAGGTAGCTTGCGGGAAAAAGCGGCGAGCTGGAAGGCGTAGTGCAGAAGATCACATTCGCCGCTCGGACGTACTCTTTGAGTAAGCGTTCGTACTCCGTATGCATCGGCGTGAGGAGATTGGCTTTCATCTTGCTGTTGTATTTATCGCCTATCGCGTTCATGTAATTGGGATCCTCCGGTTGCGGGTTATACAACCGCATAATGCACGCTCGCGCGGTATCGAAATTTCGGGTGACGATGTTGAGGTGGTGGATCTCTCCCGGCCGCAGGAGCATGGCGAGACGGATGTGCCAGTAGGCTTGCTTCCCAGCGCCGAAGACGGTGAGGTCGTGGACGGACTGGCGCTTTTTGAGGAGCATGGTGGAGGCTAGGGCGGTGCGGAAGGCGGTTACTTCTTCCGCGTTGATGAGGCCGGTGGTGTTGCCTAGGCTGTCCAGGAGGGTCAGTGAGCCGCGGATGGTGGATACGCTTGGTGCGGGCGGAGGTGGAGCGGAGGATATGGAGGTTTGGCCTGTGTTCGTGGTATTGATCGAGGCTGCAGAGCTGGTCGTTCCTGAAGGCGAGGTCGGCGTAATACTCCCTGTCGTACTCGCAATGGACATGGAACTCCTCGGGCTCGATACAGAGCTCTGATCCGACCCAATCGACATATTCTCCGCCAACGCTGGGAGACCCGCAGCAGAAGCATTTGCGTCCGGAGGCACGATACTGACGACTTTCACGCCTTGGCCCGTTAGGGCACTTGCAGGCATGAACAGCGTCGTCGAGCCATCTTTGCGTTTGAGATGGGTGCGCTCGGGTTGGAAGTCGGAGCAGCAGTCGTTCGCGTCGTTGCTGGTGCTGTACCAGTGGAGGGCGTCGGCCAGGCTTTGTTGGAGCTCGAGGATGTCGTCGCGGGTGAAGGAGTGTAGGATGCGGTTTACGTCTTTGTCGCCTAGTACAGTGAGAGGCATGATGGATGGTTTTGAGTCCACTAGTACAGGAGCTCCTGATAGTAGCGTCCGGTCGTATCGTGACGATGGATGGTTGTCTTCAGCGGCACGGTACGGGTGAGTCTTGACTGTCGTCTTCGTACCTCAATGATAGACTCCCATCCGCCGACCGTACTGATATGACATGGACGGCGTCTTTGGCAGCAATCGATACAGTACGTGAAGTCGCAGTGCTTACCTAAGGGTGCGGGCCAAGTGGGGCGTTGCTCAGTCAGCATTTTATTGGAGCGTTTTGCCACATTCAAGAGTCGAAGGCACGATCTTCTTACGCGTCAAGTTGTTGTGGCAGGTATGTACGCAAGCCCTCGAGCAGCAAGAACAACCCGACGGAGATTCCGGGCGTCCAGATAAGCCCTGGTCTGAGACCATCATTCACTTTGTGAGTACCCCGGCTTCACTCCCTGATGCTCAGTCCTACGCTACGAGGTATTAGCAGGCCGTGGCCCAATGCCCTCCCCAAAGCCCTTCGAGTTGTTCACTTGCGTGTACCTAGGACATCGTCAGTAACGCCTCGAGATACCAGACACAACGCCCAAACTCACCCGCACCACCAAAACACCTCCTCACCCCAACCTCAGCCCTCACCCCACCACCCTACCGCCCCCAATCTGCTCATGATGCACATCCACCCGATCCCCATCATCCATATCCATCTACCACACACACAATCAGCAACCAATCACGCCCACACGGAAAGAATGGGGCTACATGTAAACAGTGAAAAACTCACACTCTCCATCGTCGCATCCTGCGTCAACCTCACCCCCTCGAACAAAAACCGCAACGACTCTCGCGCTTTCTCCGCTCGCTGGGCGAAAGCCTCCATGGCTTTGCCCAGCTTGGTGTTGCGCTTCAGCTTGATGGTCAGCTCGAAGCCGTTGACGTCCGCGAAGGTGAGGGCGGCGGGCCGGGGCTGGGGTTCGTCCGCGCCGGCCGGTATGTTGTTGTCTCCTCCGCCAGAGCCGTCGCCGTTGTCGTCGCCGTTACCGGAGGTTTCGTGCTGCGGTGTCTCGGTCTCATACTCGACGGTGGGAGCTGGCGGCGCCATGGTAGTTTGTTGATGGTTGAAGTTGCGAAAGTTGTGCAGGCGTAGTCCGTAGGTGATGTAGCTGCGTTATGTGCGCTTTGTCTTGTTGTTGAAGAGACAGCTGTTGTCGCTGCCTGTGTGAAGGTGCTGAAAGGGCCTCGTGAAGTGAAGTTGACCGTTCACCAGAAGCTTCTCGCTTGCGCGACCGTAGCCCCTCTCAGCTGTGTTTCACATGTCACCAGTTCAGGCAAGCATGACGATCCAATCGCTTCGAGTGAAGTGCTGCCTCGACGTGCAGCCTCATTCAGAGACACCGACGACAACGAACCTTCACCCGGAATCTCTCCCAGATACCGCCGCAAAGGCCAGATCGTCAACCCTCTGCTTATACACCAACATACGATGCATAGCCGGATCCCCAAACACAACCCCCCGAAGCTCCCCATCAGTGAGCTGCACAGCCTCAACCACCCGACTCCTCACATGAGGTTTCTGCCGCAACAGCACCATCCGCCCAGCCGCGGAGAGGGAACCATCCGGGACCGGCCACCTCGTCGCATCCCTGATCTTGTTCGGCGGCGGCGGCGGCGCATCCCCCTGCAACTGCTGCGGCGACACCCGCTCGCGGAGACGATGACGACCGCCGGTGTTATTGGGTGCAGGCGCGGCGATGAGTTTGGCCAGGGACTTGACGTACGCCCAGTCCGCGCGCACGACCAGATCACCCTCATTGCAGAACGAGAGGAACTGGTTCTTGTCCTTGTGTCCGTTCCTAGGCGCTTGCAGCGGTAACAGAGACAGCGGCGGCGTGCCGAAGGTGACGCAGTGGACTCGCCGGAAGACGCCCGCGAGGACTGTCAGGTCGGAATCGATGGTCCGGGACAGCATGTGCATGTACAGCAGGCTCGCCACCGCGCCTCCCGCCGAGTGTCCGGTGAACATCAGCGAGCAGCCCGCCCAGGCTGGATCCTGCTCGATATGCCTCCTCAGCTGCGCAGCGACGGTGCCGATCATAGCCCGAGCGACCTCCAGAAAGCCCGCATGACACAGATTCCCCTCGTCGTCCAGGAAACCGACGGGCTGCTTGGGCGCGAAGCCGAAGTTGATGGCCCAGTCTACCCGGTTCTTCTGCCTCCCGCGGATGGCGACGACGAGCAGCTTGCGATCGTCGACGGTCTGCGACTTGATGACGAAGGCTTTGGTGCCGTGTTTGGGGTCTGCGTCGCTGTAGCCCTCACGCTGATCACGGTGTGGGCGTGAATAGACGTCGAGAGAGGCTTTCGCGGCTCTGCAGGCCAGTCTCCAGGTAGGCAGGTATGCCACGAAGGGCACCATGCCCGGTGGCAGCCGGGAGTTCTGGTACATCCATGTCCTTCTGAAGTTGATGATGCCGCCGCTGCCACCCTCGGGCTGCTGTTGCGGTCGAGCCGGCGGAACGGGTTGTGCGGCTACCCAGTCTTCTCTTTCCTCTTCCAAATCTATCCCTCTCACAAGATGTTCGATGCTATCGGCGTCCACCGGCTCCCCCTCGTCTCTTGACAGCATCTCGTGGACCCTTGCCGCGACTCTGTCGCAGAAGGCAGCGCCTTGATTCATCCTACGTGCCATGGCGCAGTCATCCCTCCCACTACTCGCCGGCCTGATTCGGTCCACCGCCGTGTTATCCCAAACTGGGCCTTGTCCCCATGCTCCTGCAGTACGCGGCCTTGCCACGTCGACGGTTGATGTGGATGCCCAGGCTGGGAGACGATCCCTGTACATGTGCGGATCGGGGACGGCCAAGGACTGCTGAGATTGGTATTGGTATGGGTATGCGTACCCCCCGTTTGGTGGAGGAGGGTGGAGCAGTGGGCCGCCATACTCCTGGTACGCTGGCGGTGGAGTCATTGACTGCGGTGTGGCAGAAGCGCTGGAGGCTCTCGAACTCGACGGCCTCTGTCTTCGAGGCTGGAGGAACGTCATTGTGCCGGGTGTACTGTCAATCAAGCCAGAGGTGGGATGAAGCTGTCTTCACGATGCTTGCTCGTGGTTGCGTCTCGTCCACTCGCTAGTATTGGAAGGAGCATGTGGTATGTCTGCTGCAAGGCCGTGTTCTCCCATAGTCCTCCTGAGCAAGAGAAAAGACAGAAGAAGAGAAGAGAGAGCCAGGCTACCCGCCTACCTCTATATGCACCGTACACAGCTTCGAAGG